>CAUYQV010114832.1:0-34112 GCA_963574575.1 Galagoides demidoff
TTTTTTTTTTTTTGAGACAGAGCCTCAAGCTATCCCCCTGGGTAGAGTGCCATGGCATCACAGCTCATAGCAACCTCAAACTCCTGGGCTCAAGTGAGTCTCCTGCCTCAGCCTCCCAAGTAGCTGGGACCACAGGCGCCCGCCACAACGCCCGGCCATTTTTTGGTTGCAGCTGTCATTGTTGTTTGGCGGGCCCGGGCTGGAGATTCAAACCCGCCACCTTAGGTGTACGTGGCTGGCGCCTTAGCCGATTGAGCCACAGGTGCTGAGCCGTAACAGCATTATATTATGCAGAGTATTCAGAAGCTGGCATGCAGGCCTTATGCAGACTTTGTGGTTCATCACTTTGATTAGATGTTTTCTGGGCTTATGTCTTTCAGTAATTGTTGATGAATGTAGATTTAGATCTTGAGTTTTATTTTTATTGTGGTAAAATATACATAAAGACTCATTAAAAACTATATTAAAATCTGCATAATATTTGCTATTTTAACCATTTGTAAGTGTACAATTCAGTAGCATTAAGTATATTTACAATGTTGTGCAACCCTCACCTCTATTTCCAGAACTTTTCTGTTATTTCAGACATAAACTCTGTACCCAGTAAACATTAACTCCTCTGTCCCCTCTTCTCCCAACCCCAGGTAACTTTTATTACTTTGTCTCTATGAATTGTATGAATTTGCTCTATGTTCTTCATATGAGTGGAATCATACAATATTTGTCATCTTTTTTTTTTGGGGGGGGCGAGAGATAGGGTTTCTTCTGTTGCACAGTCTGGAGTACATTGACACAGTCATATCTCACTTAGAAGCCCAAGCTCCTGGGCTCTGTCCTTCTTTATCTGGCTTCTTTCATTCCTTTTGAGGACTGAGGAATGCTCTACTTTTGTATTTGCTATATTTTCTTTATTCATTCATCTGTTGATGCACATTTGTTGTTACCTTTTGGCTGTTTTGAGTAATTCTGTTAGGAACATTGGTGTACACGTTATCTGTTTGTGTCTTTGCTTTCAATTCTTTTGGGTGTATACCTATGAGTGGAATAGCTGGGGCATTTGGTAGTTCTTGAATTTGTGGGGAACCACCAGACTGTCTTCTGTATAACAGCTGTACCATTTTATATTACTGTGGGCAGTTTATGAGGGTTCTATTTCCTCTACCTCCTTGCCTATAATTGTTATTTTCCTTTACAGCTTTTTTTGTTTGTTTGATAGTAGCTATCCTGATGGGTGTGAATTGGAATCTCATTAGAGTTTTGATTTGCATTTCCCTAATGATTTAATGGTGATGAGCATCTTTTTAGGTGCTTTTTGGGGCCATTTTTATATATTTATTGGAGAAATGTTTATTCAAGGCTTTTGCCCATTTTTGAATTGGGTTGTTTGGTTTTTTGTTATCAGCCCTTGATTTTTAAATATAACATTGAATAAAGAAGTATAGTATCAGTAAAGTCGTTACCTTACAGTATTATTTTGATAGGGCTAGTAGATATAAAACATTCTTTTTCATCCAGTTTTTCATAAACACAGATTCTTCCGTGACTTCTCTTCTTTTCCCTTCTTCTGAGAGTAAGTGATGTAGCAGACACAATTTGGGATTTAAAGTTTGAGGCTCCAGTCTATGCCTTGGGCAAATTAACATAGTAAGTAAGCCTACCCCTTAATATCCTGGGATGATGGGTTCCCTGCCCCACTGGTTGTTGAGGTGAAAATATGAATCTGAAAGTGCTTTGTAAACTGAATAATGCCATTTGTTATTTTTTTCCTTTGACCTATTCAGATACTGTGACCTGTGCAATGTCTCTTGAATCATGAGAAAAAATGATTGATTGTAGCACTTGTTTTCATAGGAAACAATTATTTCATTTATTCTGTTTAAATTTGCAGGAGCTGAAAGGAGATAAATACTACTTACTGTATTTTATGGATGTAAGAAAATGAAGGATGGATGAATTCCTTGTATTTATTGTTCCACAGCTTCCTAAACCACAATACCAATCCTTCTTTAAGCAAGACATTATTGTGCTTTCATAAGGCTGTTTTGGTGGTTCTCTGCCTGATAATATATAGAAATCTAATTGATATGTAACTTTGGTTCATGGGTGTATCTGGTAAGCATTTCTTTGAGTGTTTTTTTAAATTTCAAATGTGTTTTTAGGGACTTCTCAGAATTGGAGCCATTTCCAGATTTGCTGTGTAGTTTGAGCCAATGTCTTGTTTCCTTTCTCTTTTATAACTATCCAC
Source organism: Galagoides demidoff (assembly GCA_963574575.1). NCBI lineage: Eukaryota > Metazoa > Chordata > Mammalia > Primates > Galagidae > Galagoides > Galagoides demidoff. The sequence continues at coordinate 2,246 of CAUYQV010114832.1, forward strand.
TTTGGAGGAAGTGGAGCTGCCCCTCTCCAAGAAATCGTGTCATGGCATTTACAAATAATATTTTCTACCCAATGTTGAGAGTAAAAGAGCATTTTTTTTCCTCTAAATATTTTTATAGTTCTCACTTTTGTACCTTTTTTTTTTTTTTACTTTTGTACTTTTTAAAATGCTGCGTTCAGAATCAAATAACATTTGAGGTGACACATATATATATATTTGGTTGCAGCCATCGTTGTTGTTTGGTGGGCCCGGGCTGGATTTAAACCTGCCACCTTAGGTGTATGTGGCTGGCGCCTTAGCCACTTAAGCCACAGGCGCTGAGCCAAGGTAACATATATTATCAGAGGTTCATGGTCAAAAGGCCCATTTTAGAGTGAACATAATTACTGTCCTCACAGATTGGATTGTTTATTTCTTTTGGTTCTAAATGTTTACAGTTCTAATGGATTTTTTAGCCAGCATGTTCGTAAATTTTTTTGTGTGTGGCAATTCTTATAACAGAATTGAATGAGGAAATCAGGAGTTTTTGAACTGTAGAAATAGCCAAGAGTTGGATAAAAGATTTAATTTATACTTAGTAAAATTTCTAACTAATTAGATAATTCTAATACTTAGTGTCATCTTTCAGCATGCTTATTTGGATAAGGATGAATTTATTAACTATGCAGGGTGGGCATAAAGTTTGTGTGCAGTTTAAAATAGTGTGCAATTTGAACTTTATAGCACCCTATATTTGATTACGTTGGAACCATTTCGGGTACCTAGTCAGCTCCTATAGCATTCTTTTTGTCCATTGTTATCGCTTAAGTAGCTTACTTTTTTATGACTTAAAAAAATACTTATGTTTTGTCATTATTACTTGTTTGCTTACTTTTCTACCCATTAGTCTAAATGGACATTTTAGGTAAATCTATTTTGTAAGTTCAGTACTTAATTCAGCAATTCAGTCATTTTGCCTCTTTTGTGGAGATGCCTACTAGGTATTTAGCACTATGCTACATTTTAATATTCTTTACCATTATCTATGAACTTTAAGACATTAGATAGAGCCTTTGGTATGTCTAGGTAGAGGATATCAATTTATTAGCAGCTGTTGCTGTGTACACGTAAGCATGTTTGACTATAAATGCATTTTTATAAGGTGAGCCTGGTGGTATATTTATGTAAATGACTCAGATTAAGAAAATTGTTTAATACTGAGGTGATTGAGAAACTGCCTGTTTGAACTGTAGTACATTTTAAAAAGAGGATCTAAAATACGCAGAGAAGCTATGTATTTTACTTTGATCTCATTACAATCTAAGAAAGCTTTATATAAAAATGATTTGTTACTAACTTTCTGCTATCTGATATGGTAGACTGTTGGCCAAGTTCTGGCTATTTGGTCAATCAAGAAATAAATACCTTCAGTAAAAGCCTATTGATATGATTTTGGCAGTTTACCAAGCACTTGCTCAAGTAGTTGCTTTACTAAAGGAGGTGGTGATGAGAGCAGGAGGTTCAAGCTCCAGAAAAGGTTGCTGAGCCCAGCCATGCTGTGCTGTGAGAGGCCCACACTGCCCTGCAGTCAAGGAAGGGGCTAGGTCCTGCAGTGACCTGTCTTTTCCTTCTTGTAGGCCTTGTTCTTGAGCAAGTTGCTTTGCTGGACTTTTGCTTTCTCAGGGTTGCTGTGCTGATAGCACCGGTCCTGGTAGGGAGCAGCTAACAGTAGAGCTCCAAACCTTTTATTAAAGTAGCTGATGAACTGCAAACAGTGGTTCCAAATAGTTTTTAGTCCCTATGTGACTGTGAGCATACATACATGTGTCTGTGAAAGGCTGCAATCTGCTTGTTATCATCACTGGAATTTAGTAGTCCTATAGGTGAGGAGAGGTGTAAGGAAATCCCCTGAGGATTTCATTATTGGATACAGGGAATGGAACAATCAAATCTTGGTTCAGACTTCTAAGTATTGTGGCACCAACAGCTGTGTTCTATTAAAGACTGACTTTTGGCAGTTTGGTGGCAGTTACCTGTCACTGGATGTTTAGGCAATTTGCTTTGTAATTTGATAGTCATCTCAAATTTTTCTAAATTGAATGTATAAAATCTAGTTATTCCTTGACATGTAAGTCATTCAAGATTCCATGGGGAGAAATGAACTTTTAATTTCTAGAATTAATTTGGCAATTTAAAATAGAACTGTGATAGCTGGAATCCTTTAAGCATGTTTTAAAAATTTATTTCCATAGAATGAACTTGTGGAATCTAAATTTAGCTTTTAAAAGCATAGTCATTAATGTACTGTTTACCTGGATGATTCTTCAGAATTTGACTAGTGGACTTTACTAAAAAGGCCTTCCACAAGTCCTTGAGTGGGGTGGAGGTGATATTTTCATGTTTTTGCAAAATAAACCCTAAACTTTTAATACTTTTTAATCCCAAGAAAATTGGCATGGTGGCTGACTTCTAGCATTTTGGGAGGCTAAAGTGGGATTGTGTTTGAGGCCAGGAATTTGAGACCAGCCTGAGCAATGTATAGAGACTCTGCCTCTTCAAAAAATAGAAATATTAGCTGGGCATGGTGGGTCTTGCCTGTACTTGTGGCTCCTGGGGGGGCTGAGGCAGGAGGATTGCTTGAGTTTGAATTTGCTGTGAGCTATAATTCTACCACTCAAAAAAGAAAATGCAAAATCAATTCTAAGCAAAATAGGAAGTGTCAGCATTCCCTCGAGGCTTTTCCCAAGTGTAGCTCACCAAAGGAGGATGTTACAAGGAGGTAAAATTCATTGCCAGAATTTTAGAAAGGAGAGGGATGTGAGAGAGACAAATATGAAATGTTTAAGAAAGATTTTTTCTTCCCTTTAGTTATCATTGCATTCTTATCACTGCTGAGTTATACTGATTGGAAGATGGGAAGGTCAAAGTGTTCACTATTTGATAGAAACAACTGGTTTCTTAGAGTTGTGATAGCTTTGAAGAATTATTTGTAGCCCTCTCCAGCTGAGTTGCCCAGTCATTTGGGTCAGTCTTCTGACCATTTGAAAATGCAACAAGAATTTTATAGCCTGCATGGAGAGCTGGGTACACCTGGTAAGTGCAGGTTATTTTAGAGTGAGAGAGACTGCTTTAAGTGTTCTTCACAGCATTTAAGTCATCTGGTTGCAGAAGCCTGTTTAGAAGTCAATAATGAAAGAAAAAATGTAGATACATATGTATTTATTTCTAGTAGGCAATGTGCCCAGAAGAACTTTCCATGAAACTGATATAATTTAGTATTATGTTTTGATAGTTTGGTTTATGATTTAGAGATTGCAAAACTTCCTTGTGATTATGGAAACAAAAAAAATCTTCCGTTATTTTAGGGCAATGCAGTAAGGGATACATACTTAGTGTAGTATTTTAGGGTTCAAAGTACTGAATCAGATTGAACAATTTGATAACACATTTATAATTAATATTTTCCCTTAAAAAATTAAACCAGTTAAAGTCAACTTTTTATATGTATGGTATGTCTTGCGCATCAGACATTGGGATATTTTTACTTCATTGGTTTATTCCTTGGAGAGCAAAATTGTCACACTAAAGGATGACCCAATCTATTTGTGATAAATACCGCGTGACTAGGGAGTCTCAGAAGGGGAAAATGAGTTCGGTACACAGAGCAGAAAACTGCTCCCATGTCATGAAAGACTTGTTTGGCATATATTTTCCTAAGGGGTCTAATGATTGCTTTGCCCCCTCCAGAAATAGTATTTTAGAATAGATATTAATCCTTAGAAGGTATCAGTTATTCTGATGTTGCTCTAGAGCAGCTGTTTTCAGCCTGTGGGTTGTGACCCAGAGGAACCGTATTAAAGGGCTGCAGCATCAGGAAGGTTGAGAACCACTGCTGTAGAGTGACTGGTCATGTTAGTTGGTGATTTGACATCATGTCTTTGTTCATAGCAGGAATGAAAGGCAAATTGACTTCATGAATTCTAACTGCTAACTTTTAAACTTTGCTATCTAATTTTCATACGTATTAGAATGCTGACGTTTTGTTTACTGCTATCAGTTTTTTGTTTTGTTTCCTTTTGCAGGGTCTCTGGAAATCATCTCAACAGCCACCAAATAAGCATGCTGTATGTTGGGCGTTTGAATCGTGCTTAGGCACTTGTGATAGAAGTCTGATCCAAAATTTTCACTTGGCTTTTCTTGGAAGTATTTCACTTCCTGGCAGTTTTGATAAACCATTTAAAATTGATTATCAGCAGGAACTTGATTTGAGTTTGGAATATTGTGAGACTCTCAGAAACATGAGTAAATACTTTTTGCGCAATTGTTTTTTGATTTTCGAGGGAAATTAAACTCAGATTCACTATTTAATCTCTAATGCTTAGCTTAGGGAAATGAATGAATAAGTTTCTTTATTTGGCTTAATAAATTAAAAATTTCCCTATTTAGGTACTATTATAAGGCTTTGCTGATTTTAGCATATTTACCTAGGAAATGACGTGCAAACACAATTATATTAAAAACGTTATAAACTATGATAGTGGAAATTATCATGGTTTGTTTTCCTGATAGGACATAGAAAGGGTCACCCATTATAGGGCATGAAAATTAAATAAAGAGTAAAGGCCTCTGTAGATTAGCTTTCATTTTACTTCAAAAAGATGAACGAGCTACTATCCTTAAGTGTCATCTTTTGATAGACACTGGGACGAGAACTTAAAACCACACAAGAATTTCATTTTTGTTGATGCAATGTTCCTATAAACTTTTGGGAATGATGCCAGCACTATTGCTATGACCCTTGGCTGGTGGAGCCACTGTTAATCATTGGCTACATTCACCATTGGCCTTGTATCTTTTTGGCAAACATTTGAGTCTCTGTAGATTTGTGAGGTAATGGGTAATTGTTTGACTTCCTAGGCAACAGCCCTCCGAGACTCAATCTGTTGTGTTCCTGGGAGAGCTATAACAGCTATGTTGGGGCCTGGCCCTGTGGAAAGGAAACATATTAGCCTTATTGTCAGGTTTTTTTTTTTTTTGATATTATAATACATACTTAAATGTGGGGTGATACACACTTAAGATGTGAGTCTGAATTGTGACTTAAGTGCATTTCAGATTTAAAAGAATCAGTTACATCTGATGGTTCTGGCTTACAGAAAGACAGCAGAAACATAAAAAAATCCAACTTCAGACTCAGCCTGATATAGATAGAAAATTTATCTTTTAATTTTTAGTATTTGGTTGTCATCAAGTAATTTTCATTTATTAGGAAAAGGTGTTTTTTGGATGTATTTTACCTACTCAGCCTCTTAGGTAGCATGTACTTGGAATGAGGGTTATAAAATATGGTAAGAATTCTTGTACCTGAGCTTATCTAATAAGCTAGGCAAACGAGTTAAATAGCTAAAACAATGACAGAATAATTTTAAGACCACTAAGGTGTGTTACTTGTATAGGGGTGCTGAAAGGAATATGTTGTAAAGGGAGGAAGTTTGGGAAGATGATTGAGACTGGAAAAGGGGTGGGACGAGAAGCATGGAGGTGAGATGAGGGCAGAGGGCCATATAGCAGCTGGAAGGTTGGGGAGAGGGGGCCTTCCATACAGAATAGAGGAGTTAAAAATTCAAGATACAGGATTTGCAGAGATGTCCAGGAGGGTTTGTGTGGAAGGCCTGAGTTGGTCGTGTACACCAGGAGAGGTGGGTTTATTGGTACACCGTGTCAATGTCAGGGAATGCCATTTACCATGTTCAGTTTTCTTTAGCTCATAGTTTTGAGCCTCTGCCTTAGAGATACAAATTCATTTTTGTCAGTGAGTCTCTTGGTAATGGCACTTAGGAAATCTGAACTACTTTCCTTCCTTCTTCCCCTAAGCAAGAAAAGCAAAAACTCAGCTCAAACAAACAACCTTTAGGTGAGATGGTAGGTTATACATTAAAATGCCAATTTATTAACTTACAGAAAGAAGTATAATTGGTGAGAGGAATAAATATGGATATCCTCTTGCTAGTGTGTGGCTTGCTTCTTAGCCACATAGCACATTGTCAGGTGAGTTGTGGGAATGGGATAAGAAAGGGAAGGTTGGATAATGGTAAGAGAAGGCTTATCATAATACACTGTTATTTTTTATGTCTTGTTTTTTGTACTGGACTAGGTGCTTTCTCTGTTCATATAGCTTTAACAACATGAATCTTGTCTCTATCTTTATCCATCACAGTTAAGACTATTCTTGCTGGAAGTGACTTAAGTATGTGAGTCAGTCTAATCACCTGTTCCTTCTGAATGCTTTTCTCTGTTTCCTTATTTCTGACCACTCTTCAGATTGACAAACTTCTAAAGTCATTTTAATAATTTTAGTCATATTGCCTCAAGTCTTTGTGACCTGAGGACCACTGGTATTTTTGGGGTGACTTTGTATAGCTTTGGTCTACTTGATGATGATTTTTCTGTACTCTCAAAGGGTAATCTTATGTTTAGGTTTTCTTTTGCCCCTCTATACTACATACAGTGTGAAATAGACCAAGATAGCTGGTGGAGAAGTAAACCAGGGATCAACCTGTCAGCCATTTTGAAGAATAGATGATAGACTCTAGTGAGGACAAACCAGTGAAAAAAAGGATGGACTCAGAGGCAACTCTGCAGTGAGAGCCCAAGGGGCAGTCAGTTTTGTGGGAAGATGATTAATTTTTGACAAAGCCACGGTAGATCATTCAAATGGAGATAATTATGGGCTAGTGGTTTGATATTGTGTCTTTGCTAATTGATCAAGGCCAGAAATGTACATTTGGGCAATTCGCATTAGAAATAATGGCTGTCTTAATCTTGAGTGAGTCTTTTACTTTTTCTGAACATCTTTAAAACAAATCTGTGAAGTAATAATCCATGCCTTAAGTTCCTTAGGATGTTGGTTTGATGATTAGTAATAAAATACCTAACATTATTACAGTGTTATGCTAAATACTTTTGGATGGGTAACATCCCTGTCACGGAAGGGGAAATAGGCTTGGAGAGGCATACCAAGGGCTTGGGACTTGTAAGTATCTAGCTGCTGAGCACACACTCTTAACCACTATACTGCATAGCCTCTCAGATAATTTATGTGAAAGTGATGTAAAGAGCATATGGCTTAAACAAAAAACGCCTTTAAAAGAGCAGAGCAGAATGAGGTCTCCAGGGGAGCAGAATAGGTTGAGCTGAGATTTGGGATGTACCTTAAAATGAAGACTGTAGAGGAGGAAAAGTATTCTTAGGAGATTAAAGGGTATTAAGGAAAGAAAGACTTTGAAACAAAAGTGTATTAAAGAGGAGATTATTTAATGTTAAACATCAGCTGAGTATACATGCAGAGGATAGGAACCCCAAATCCTAGAAGTTGGCTTTTTCTCATCCTCAGGTATCACTTCCTCAGGGAGACTTTGAGATTAGTTGGGACAGGATGGTGTAAGATCTAGAGTATCCAGTGCTTAGTGTAATATTTCATGCAGGGATGTCCAACTTTTTTTTTCCTCTGCCACACATTGGAAAAATAAGAGTTGTCTTGGGCTCCACATTAAATATACAAACACTAATGAAATCTGATGAGCAAAAAAAAAAAAGTTTGTAAGTACTTTTTGAGTTATCGTACACCATAGATAAGCAAAAAAAAAAAAAAAAAGTCCTCACAAAATCAGAGTGCAGCCCATGGGATGCAGGTGATTGACATTTTGTTAAATAAAGGAATTGTGCTAGTAGACCCCAGGAATAAGACACAGTAGTCCCTGCCTTCAAAGAGCTTTCAGTCTAGTTGGGGAGCTTGATGAAGTGTGAATAAAAGGCCACAGTGCCAGTGAAGAGCTCTTGTGGTTGAGTAGCCCTCTGGCTTGTGGTCCTGCTGCTTCACCACTTGTCACATGTCATTCTTTGATAGAAATGCCTAGTTTAGGGGAACCGCTTCAAGTCAGGAGGCTTACTAGTGCTGTAGTCTCTTTCTTGGCCTGGATACAAGACCCCTTATAATGGGTACCTCTCCTCCTGGACAACTGTGCCTCCTCATTTCTCAGCAACCTCAACCATAAACCCTACCCTACCACATTAGGGGTACCAAATGACTCATTTTTCTCTTGAATGTGTCATATCATGTCATAGCTTGGGGTTTTGTATTTGTTCGTCCGTCTGCCTGTTTTCTCCTTTCCTCACTTGTCAAACTTCTGCTGACCTTCAAAGTTTAGTTAAAAGAAGAATTCATCCTAGTGAGTTATTTGCCTGCCTTCGCCCTTGCTGCAGTTGGCTTCTCCTTCCTCTGTGATTCTGCCTCTGTTCTAGACCTACAGATTTGCAGAATTATGTCTTCCCATGTCCATCTCTCCTAGTAACGGGAGTGCTTTTTCTTGTTTTCCTCTTTTTTCCTCAGCATTCAGCCCTGCCCAAGTCATGGGGTGGTGTTCAATAAGTAGATTGTGAATGAATAAAATAACGACTGATACTTACAAAAGGACAGTTTTCTTCAATATTTGGTTTTTAAAAAGCTCTGTTTATTTGATGCAGAAATAACTTAAATACTCCTGTAGACATAAGAGTTCTTTTTAGGAAAGGGAAATTTGCATCCACTGAAATCTTTGGCCTCCTAAAGATGAGGTAGAACTAATTTTAGAGGGAAGATGAAGGACAACAGATGAAAAGAAATAAGTAAGGCCATTTATATCCTTCAGAGGTTTCCTTGGTTACTGACTGGATAGCAGATGAAATAATAAAATCCTGAAGTATTTGATTTATTACTTGGTAATCACATAGACATGTTAAAATAGCATATCATGTATCATATATGGAAGGAATGCTTTTACATTCTTTCACACTGTGAAATCTTTTTGTGTAAAAGCTATCTAACATAGTTTTCCAGGACGTTAACACCTGCATTTTCTTTTACATTGTTTGAGATTCAACACTTTTTACTAATTTATTCAAAATGGAAGTAGGATAGTTTCCAAAACAGATAAAAATTTCTGCCTTCATGGAAATCACCTTCTAGAGTTCAATCTAGTGTGATGTCACAAGAATTTTATCTAGAAACATGTTTGAATAGTTAATATCTATAATATTTATAAGAAGTTATTTTTATAGAATTCTGTTTTAAAGGAGATTTTAAAAGGCAGTTTTTAAATACAATGATATTATTTGCAGATTGAAAGGAAGTATATCTTTGGAACAATTGATGATGGTGATTACATTGTTTTTATAACGGCAGCTAAAACAAATTGTTTATCAGGGACAGTAACAGAACTGGAATGGTTTATTTCATTTAAACCCCAAACTAAATTTTGAGATATGTGCTCTCCTTGTACAGGTGAGACAACTAAGGCAATTAGATTAAATTACTGGCAGAGCAGATAAATAAATGATTATGCTAGGATTTGGACTCAAGCATGTTAGTAATTTATTATTCAAAATAGAGAAATTGAGAAATTGTTCCTTTGATAGACTTTCTGAACATTTTCTTATAAAGCTGATGAATTATCTGTAGGAGATAGTATTGAAAATGTATCACATGGCAGGTAGTGTAATAATTATGAGCACTATTGGACCCAGATTGCTTGGGTGTCCCTTAACAGCCAGGATTTAGTTTATTATCAATGAAACAGAAGTAAGAATAGTTATTTGGCTTGGCACTTGTAGCTCAAGCAGCTAAGGTGCTAGCCACATACACCAGAGCTGACGGGTTCAAATCTAACCCAGGCCTGCCAAACAACAATGACAACTATAACCAAAAAGTAGTTGGTCATTGTGGCGGGCGCTTGTAGTCCCAGCCACTTGGGAGGCTGAGGCAAGAGAATCACTTAAGCCCAGGAGTTGGAGGTCGCTGTGAGCTGTGACGCTATGGCCTAGGTCAACAGCGTGAGGCTGTTTCTCAAAAACAAAACAAGAATAGTTATTTACTTCTTGGGGGTTTTGTGTGGTTTAAATTAGTTGGCATGTGCAAAAACTCTTAGAATTTCTGTCTGGTGAACAGGGAAGTGTTCAGGAATTATTAACTGGTACTCTTTTTTTTTTTTTGAGACAGAGTTTCACTATGTCATCCTCATAGAGTGCTGTGGTGTCACAGCTCACAGCAACCTCAAACTCTTGAGTTTAAGGGACCCTCTTGCCTCAGCCTCCCAAGTAGCTAGGACTTGGTGCTAGGTGCCTGACTCAGCGCATGGCTATTTTGTTGTTGTAGTTGTCGTTGCTGTTTGGTTCCAACCCGCCATCTCTGGTGTATGTGGCTGGCACTCTAGCCATTGAGGGAGAGGTGCCGAGCCAGCTGGTGCTCTTTTATTGCATCATTTTAAAAAGATAAAAAGTTGCCATATTTGGGCGTGTATACCTTGCTTATTAATTTTTTTCTTTTGTATCAGTTTAGAGTTTTGGTCAAAGTTTGCTCAAAAGATCAGGGTTAGTTCAGTTCTTTGAGTATATATGGTTTTCAGTGTTTGTCATTAATTCTTATCTTGCTACACCTTTTAATATAGATAGTCAGAGCCACCAGGAATTGTTATAGCATAGGAAGTCCTGCAGTCTTGACATGTTTGTTGAAATGATACCCTTCTGGGTGAGCTCCTTCTGTGGAAGGATCATAGCACTCACTAAATTCTCTTAAAGTAAAGGGAGAGATTAGAGTAAACTTAAGATTTCTTTCTTTTTTTTTTTTTTTAATTACTTCTTCCTCCTGTAGTGTTTTCTTGTGCCCCCCTCCCCGTGTAGTTGGGATCACAAGGTCCGGCTGTCCCGTTGTCCTGTTGTTGTTGTAGAGACAGGGTCTCACGCTGGCTCAACTGGCTCAGGGGGGTCTTTAGCTGGTCTCGAACCTCTGAGCACAGGTGATCCGCCTGCCTCGGCCTCCCATAGTGCTGGGACAACAGGCGTGAGCCACCACGCCCAGCCAAGATTTATTTCAAGAGCATGACTGCACATGAGTGTTGAAGACCTGGGGGGTCATGGGAAACCCCACCACTAGTGGGGTTTGACTTTGACCATAATCAGCAGTGATGGTTCATCTAAGAAGTAAGCCAAAATTGTTGATTGGCATCTTTCGCCAAATAAACTTTTAGATATATTTATAGCATGGAAAAATCAATCTATTGGTCTTTTCACTGTCATTTCATTCAACTGTAGATAACTCCAGTGATGGGAACATTCTGGAATGTGTGTAAACAATAGATAGGGAGAGGAAATCACTTTGGGTCAAGGTGAATATAAAAGACAAGATTATAGACTGTTTAGAATGTACTAATGACGACACTGTGTCGTCAAAACTTGAGAGAGGCTGCAAACGCTGGTATCAAACACTCAGCTTTAAATTACTGTCACATTAAATGAAAAAAATTGAAATGAGCTAAACAACACATTTAAGACAATAAAAACATCCCCAAGAATAAGTCCTTGTAAATAATGAAGGAGGGAGTTAATGACATGAACAAAAATTGTAGGCAGGTACGGTGGTTCATACTTATAATCCTAGCACTCTGGGAGGCTGCTGCAGGTGGGCAGGTGGATTGCTTGAGCTCATGAGTTCAAAACCAGCCTGACAAAAGCGAGACCCCAGTTCTACTAAAAATAGAAAAAAAAAATGAGGCAAAAGGATCTCCTGGTCTCAAGAGTTAGAGGTTGCTGTGAGATATGATGCCATGACACTCTGTCCAGGGTGACAGCTTGAGAGTCTGTCTCAAAAAAAAAAAAAAATTGTAAAAGAAAGATCATAAAAATACCAGCAGCTAATTCTTGGGTAGGGCTTGGGGAGGGATGGGAAGTCACTCAATAAAGGATAACCCTTTAGCTATTTTATCTAGGAAAAACAAAATGTACCATCTCAGATTAGAACACCAGATAACTATATACATCTATGGTAATAAGTTTGAAAATAACAACAAAACAGAAACATGTTTTTTCTCTAGAGAAAAATAGAAAACCTTGGAAATTAATAACCATGAATATTAGTCATTGGACCTAAACTATGAGAAAATAGAAATGTATTGAAGCATTCTTTCTCGTGTTTTCAAGTTGATAACAAGTACTAACTAGAACAGTGAGAGGAAGAAAATTACAGGCTAATGTCACCCATAAAAATTAATAAATGTAAGGATCCAGTAAAACAGAAAAATGAAAGTCTATTATAACCAAGTAGAATTCATTTTAGGAATGAAGGAATAATACCACTTTTTACTTCTTTAATAGATTTTTAGCATATTGCCAACTAAAAGGAAAACATATAATTGTTTTGCTAGATAAGGCATTTTATGAAATTGGAATATTTATTGATGAAAGTGCTAATTAAATTAGAAATGTAATATAATTCTCTAACATGTCAAATAATGTCTTTAAAAATAATGTAAAACATTATGACCAACATGTTAAAAGTACAGAATAGTTAAGGTTAAGATAAATTATTTTCAGTCATTTATGTGATTCTTGAAATTTGTCAGTATAGGACAAGAAATAAGCTAAATATTAGAACAATGGAATCAGCATTATTCTTTACAGTTTATATAATCTACTGTGTGCAAAACCCAAATGAATTAGAAAATTTATGTAAAGCAGATCTTATTTATTAATTTATTTAAAAAACTTTCCTAGGAGCATAAGATTTAAGTTGTCCAGAATATGCTCTTCAATAAGGAAGATTTTTATTTCTAGTTCCTAAAAATGCAAAATTCTGTTTCCTAGCAACAAATCTAACAAGTAAAATCTTTATGGATAAAATTATGAAACACTGAAGGATGTAAAGAAGGGCTGAGTAAGTGGAGAGCTATTCATTGTCTATGTATGGGAGGCAATCCTTGATATTGTAAAGATAACCAGTTATCCCCAAATAAATTTATAATTTCAGTGAAAATTCACCCAGAATCCAAGTGGAGTTTTTATGGGCCAATTATCTATCTTAAGATTCATGTACAAATGAGCATATGTTAAAGAATAGCTGAAATAAATGAATTAAAAAAAAAGAATAGCTAAAATAATTTTGGAGAATAAGTTTGGAAGACGTACCTTACCATATGTCCAGGCTATTAAAACTCCTACGATGGGGATAGATGATTAGGGCAGTAAACCTAATTTATTTTTATTTTTATTTATTTTTTGATACAGAGTCTCACTGGGTCACCCTTGGTAGAGTGCTGTGGCATCTTAGCTCATAGCAACCCCAAACTCGTGGGCTCAAGCAATTCTCTTGCTCTAGCCTCTCAGGTAGCTGGGACTACAGGCCCCTGCCACAGCTCCTGGCTATTTTTTAGAGACAGGGTCTTGCACTTGTTCAGGTTGGTCATGAAATCCTGAGCTCAGGCAATGCACCTGCCTCAGCCTCCCAAGTGCTGGGATTATAGGCATGAGCCATCATACCCAGCTATCAGGAAACCTAATTTTAACTATAAAGTCTAGCGGGGTGTGGTGGCATATGTATTATAGTCCTGGCTACTGTGGAGGCAGAGGGGAGAGGATTGCTTGAAGCAAAGAGTTCAAGACTGCTGGGAGCTGTGGTGGTGCTGCTGCCCCCCAGCTTGTCTCTTAAAACAAAAACCAAAACTGATGTAAGTACTGATATAAACCAATATAAGGAAGCCAGTTATAGAGGCTGCATTATAAATCAGTTCGTACCATATACAAAAAGGCATATAGATAGATTATACATAGACTGAGAGGCAGAAAACCAATCTTTAAATTCTTTAGAAGAAAATATAAGCATTGTTGTAAAACATAGAAAACACAAATGATAAAAAGATTGAGAAATTTGATTCTATTAAAATTAAGTTCCGTATAAGAAATGACTCTGAAAAGCCAAGGCTCAACTTGTAATGTGATTGTAGAGCATGTTTGGAAGACATTGCTAGCTGGCTACTTAGCCTTTTCTCCTTTCTTTACTAACAGAACCCTGATTTTGTGCCGATATAAAAACAGCTATCTCATCTAATGCCTTTCAAAGGTTGTTAGTTTTGGCCAATAAGACACGAACTTAGAATTAATAGAAAAGCTTTACTCCCCGAATATGGGTTCTAATCTTTTTCCCTTCCCCACCCCCAATGTGGATATAGTGTCTAGAGCAGCAGCAGCTCTTTGGCAAAGAGGAAGCTGAGGCTAGTGTTAGAGATGGCAGAGCGAGGAGTCCAGTTTCTTGGCGACATCCTTGACTGCATACATTAGCCATGGCTTGCCGACTCTTGTAGTCATTTGAGAAAAATGACTTGGATTTATTCTAATTATTGTAGAATAAATAGGTTTTCAGGTAGCATTGGCCATGTGCCACTTCTACAAAAAAAAAAGCCTATTTCTTGCAAGGATTAAAAATCTAGACCAGCAGTTCTCAACCTGTGGATCATGACCCACAGGAACTGCATTAGAGGGTTGCAGCATTAGGAAGGTTGAGAACCACTGATGTTAACTATATGAGCAATTACAAATAATGAGAAAAAGGGAGACAATCTAATAGCAAAATAAAGGATAATTGTAGGCGTTTCACAGAACCAGAAACCCAAATAGCCAGCAAGCATATGAATCTTCCTAGTACTTAGGAAAATACAACCTGAAATAGAGACTTTTTCTTAACCAGCATAATATGAATCTAAAAATACCAAGTGTGGGAAGATGTGAAGTTGTTATAATTATTCGCTGCTGGTGAGACTATAAATTGGCACAGCCAGGTCTTGGAGAACACTTTGGCAATATTAAATAAAACTGACCAGCTTGCAATTCCACTAAGTATATACTCTACAGATTCTTGTTATCTATATATGAAGGAGACACAAAGAAGAGGAGAGAGATATTTATAATTGTGAAATTTTGGAAATAACCTATCCTTTAGGAAAAATAAAGTATATTTTATTTTATGATGGAGTACTATATAGGAGGAAAAAGACTGAACTACTTATAAACTACATAGCGTTACATGTATGAACATAGAAAAACAATCTTAAACTAAAAAAATGTGCAGTAAAGACTATGAATATGGTGGTAATATTTATAAAAAATACTAAAGCAATAGTGAAACTATGCAAGTCACCATCTATAGTCATTGAGAGATGTGCACACCAAGGTAAATATTTTCTACATATCACTGATTTTTTAAAAATCCAGCCAGTGTTAATTCAGGACTTGTTTTGTTCTTGACAAGGTCTTACCTACTGTGAATATCAGAACCACGGAGCTACTCCCAGACCTATTTAAAGCACTTTGCAAAACATTTTCACGTATATTTTCATTTAGCTATTCTAATTATTTTCTGAGATAATAAGCGAGGCAGGATTTATATTCTGAATAAAATTAAGCAGTAGATAACTTGCACTTACCTTTTCTGATTCCTATTTTAGTACTTTTTAATTAGTTTCATAGTGTTTTTATTTCCAACCACAATTTAATATGTAGGTATATTTCATTTATGCAGCAGATTTATTCCTGAAAAACTCACGTTCAAATAAATGTTTAGCAAAAGTGGTACTTTAAATGTAAGTATGGTGGCTTTCTAATTTAAGAGATCCAACAGTGAGTCTTTTTAAGTAAATAATGGCTTACCGATTTATTGTTGGGTTGTTTTTTTTTTTTTTGGTCAACAGTGATTCTTAAACCTTAGTATGCTCAAGAATATGCACAGGAATCATCCAGTGGATTTATGAAAAACAGATTCTCTTAACCCCCTCCAATCTCATAATTCTTCTCTTTCTCTTTGTTGGTGTTTGAAGGACTGAGTTTTTCTCATTCATTTTGGTATTCACCACAGTGAACAGCCTGGTGAAATGTGTGTGTGTGCGTGTATTTCCTTATTAAGTGCGCCATAATAATATTTATAAGATGAATCCAGGTATTCCCTTTGGGGAATAATACCCTATCGTGGGTGGAGAATGCTAGGAAGAATTTAATGCTCAAAAGTTAGATGTGCATTGAAACTGGTTTTCAATTAAGCTGTTAAACATTATTTTCAAACATTTTTCATTAGCAAGGCCATTCAAAAAAGATAATTATTTTTAAATTCCAGGGAAGGATTTTGCTGGAAAACATATAACAGAAAATAAGAGTGAATGAAGAAAAATCACATTGTTTCCCACAAGTACCTCAAGCAGGCTTGGAAGTTAACAGTTTTCTTCTCAGCAAAGTTGTTCTGTAGCCACAAGCTACTGGGAATTGTTCAGCCCATTGGCAGCAACACAGAAAACTGCCCTTTTCACCTTTTCCAGCACACAAATGAAGACAATTCATAGCTGGAACCCATCTTTGAGAAAGTGCTGGCTTTATTGAAGCCAAATGTCCAGCATTTTTCCTTTAGATTCATGTAAGGGCCTTCAGTGCTCTTACTGTATATACGAAAGTAAACCACACAGACATAACTTGAAAACGCTACTACAAACAAGCAAACAAAGCACCCTTGACTTACTGTGTGTGTGAATACAGAGCCAAACATAACCTATTTGCTAATAAACGCATTGCTTTGTCTTGCTCCCTTTTTAATCCCTTCTCAGTGTTAGCTGTGTGCTTTCTAATACAGTAACTTGTACAATAAATATTAATTGAATGTTGGGTAGAGGTAGAATGAGAAGGAACAGAAATCAGTGACCATTTCTACAGTTTTCATCTCTTTTCTTGTTTAGAAGTGTCTAATTTTGTTTCAAGATGGGTTTTCTAATGTGAGTCTTTAAAAATGTGACCGTAGTAAAGAGATTCCTTAAATTGCCCATTTAGTTCAGTTCTGAAGTAGATCGTTCCCAAGCTGAAGTTTTCCTAACTTAAGCCAGAAAACCTGTGTTTGAACAGTGAACTTGAGTGCTTTATCTTTTTATGCCAGACCTCTGGATAACCTTGGGCCAGTTGATCTTTTGTTGTTTACTTACTTGAAAAGTCAGCAGTGTGAAGATGTGGGCAGTTAGCTCAAGAAATGCATCTTTTGGCTTTTGGGGTGATTATCTTACAGACTGTTTTATGCTAGTGCTGAACAGCACACGGAACTATTTTAAACTTTACCAGAGTAAATCTCACAGAGGCTATTTCTTTTTGCTTTTTCCACAGACATTTTCTCATAAATATTAACAATTATAAATGTACTTTGAAGATGCTGATAAACAATAATATGGAATCTCTTTGATACTGTTTTAATTTTGGGGATATAATGTTCTGGTTTACTAACATTAGGGCAAGCAGTGAATGAAAACATGTTAACAATTAGGGCTTGCAGTTTATCTGTTTAAATTGGAAAAATTACCTAAAATAACAAGGTGTGGATTTTGTACCTAGTTATAGGCAAACCGGGTCTCTGTTTACCTATTAGACACACAAGCACTGTGCTTTGAATTTCTAATTTGAACTCCTTGGTTTGTCTTCCAGACTTCTTCCTTGAATAATCCATAGGATTTAGTTTGGTGGAGTAATTCAAAGTGTGCCTTTGAAAAGGAATTCTGAGCTTGAGCATATTTTAAATTAGTGTTTATATTGGATACTGACTGAAAAACATTCTTTTGATTATCTTCTGTTAAATCCAAGTGTAATGGGTCTTATGTAATTGAATCAAGGTTTCTTTGCTGATTATTTTTTGAGTATGTGGTTTTTGGGCAGTTTCTGATATTGTCCTCTTTTGGAGAGGTTGCCTTTGCGTCATTATTGGAAACTGTTTGCAGTGGCAAGACATTTTTGGAGACAGAAATGTTCCAGGGAAAACACTGGGCTGATTTTCTTTCTTTCTTTTTTTTTTTTTTTTTTTTTTAATCTGTGAATTGTGAGCTTGGTTCACAGATTGAGTTTTGGCATTTGATTCTCTCAGAACAGGGTAGTATCCAGCTTCATGTAGTGAGTGATTGCAGATACCTTTTTACCATTTGGGCTTCTTTGTTTTTTAAATAAATGACCAGTCTGTGAAATTTTAAGCCAAATAGGCTACAGAGGGATTCCTGGTTTCCAAAGGATTCTCTTTAATTTTGTGTTTAAAAGGCAGCATTTTTAGAAATTAAATATGTTACAGCTGTTGCGTGGTAATTTGCCACCCCCTGCCCTCACCTTCTCTTAAATAATTAGAGGAGAAGAATGTGGATTGATTTTGTGTAGTTGAATAAAAAGTTGAGAACTTCAGTGTCACCCGTGTGACTTGCCCAACTGCGTTTATGTGATTCACAAGACTATAGAAAAACCCCAGATTCAAATGGAAGATATCACGAGTGGGTTGCCTGTGGTTTTTTTAATTACACTTATTTTAGCTACTTATTTGAAACTTAGCTCGGATTTGAGAATAGTGGAAAGCCAAGGACAATGAAGCGACAGGAAATGGCTTCACATGTTGCCTATTGCATCCTTGACGATTTGGAGAAAACAGAAACAGCTGTGATTCCAAATGTCCTATAAATTTCAAATGTTGGTGTAGCACACTTTATGAGCTGATTTAATAAAGAATGTTGCCCATATGTCTTTGGTGACTTGCTTTCAGTTTTCTTCACAAAAATGCAAAATATTTGGGATTCTTATTGCAAAATGAAAAATGGTGTGCATTTGGCTCTATGAAGCAAGTAGCCTTGAGGAGATGGGTTTGCGTAGAAATTGACTACATTTTTTGTGGGAGAATGGGTGAAAAGGGCAGTTTCCTGTGTTCCTGCCAAAAGGTCTGAACAATTTGTAGTAGCTTGTGGCTAGAAAACAACTTCTGTGAGGCGAAAACAGCAACTCCAAACTGGCTCTGGGTTTGTGTGAGAAAATACTCTTTTTTTCCTCCTTGATTATTAGGCTTTATAGAAACATTTCTTGTGTAAAGTGAATTTTTAATTTCAACTGCTTAAAATGGTGTGTTGACTGATTTGGATAAAAGTTTGGGGAAATATCTTTGGAGTTAGCACAAGTAGGAAAATAATGTGGTACTTAAGAAAAGATAGCATTTCTATTTTGCCATTATCATAGCCATGTACTTGGGTAGTAATTCATTCTTTTCTTCCTGCCTTAAGAGTGAAGGTAAATTTTAACATCTGAATCATGTATTTTATAGGAATGTGTTTTGCTGATTTTTTTTTTTCCCCAGTTAACCGATTGGAAGTGTGTTTTCTTCTTAGTTCAGTTGGGTAATGTGTTCCATTTTCTATTAAAAGTGTGCTTATAAAATAATGTGTAACTACTGGTGGTTGCCATTTATTAGTACTTAGAGTGTGCCAGGCACCATGCTGACATCCTTACATTGGCATATCATTTACTTCTCTGGATAAAGTAAATAGCTTAGAGAGGGTATCATGTTGCTAGAAGGTGATTGAAACCAGGACTTGGAGTCCTATTTGTGTTTAACTAATTATTTCAAAATAGTTACTCTTCCATATATTCATTTTGTGGGCTAAAAATCTGATTAAGATTGTTCTTGTAGAGTGGGCTTGGATATGTGAAATGAAGATAGATTGGTTTGATTCAGTTTTAATATTTTCACTAGGCTCTTTTTCTTCTTTTCTCTCTCTCTCTCTCTTTTTTTTTTTTTTCCAGAGATAGGGTTGTTCTCTATTGCCCAGGCTAGTGTGCAGTGGCATCGTCATAGGTCACTGCAACCTTGAAACTCCTGAGCTCAGGCAGTCCTCTTGCTGTAGCCTCCTTTGTCACTGGGACTAGAGGTGTGTGCCATTTATTTTTATTTTTATTTTTATAAAGATAGGGTCTCATTATTGCCCAGGCTGGTCGTGAACTCCTGGCCTCAAAATATCTTCCCCAGTTTGCCTCCCAAAGTGCTATGACTACATGCGGGAGCCATGGTGTCAGGTTTAAGCTTTTTCTTAAGTTGAAGCTTCTACCACACCTGGCTATATATGTACTTAATTATTTAATATAATTTTGTGATCTGAATTAGCAATTGCCATCAGATATACACAGTCACATTACCTAAATGATCTAGACTTTGTTTTACTTTCTGCACTTTCATTTTGATTTTCTCTTCTTTTGGAGTATCTTTTAGCTTTTTATTAAAATGCATGCAATAGCTAGTTAAGGCATAACCTTTCACGTACCCTAGTATGTATTTGGCCTAACATCAACATCAGTTTCTTCTTCATTGTATATTTAATGCCTGATCATCATCCTGCACTGTGGTGTTAAATCTGGGTGGAGGTAGCTGAGTGACACTTGTTCCCAGGGGACATTTTTGATTGCCACAACTTGAGGGTGTGCTACGAATGTAGCAGCCAGGGATGCTCCTGAACATCCCACAGCTCACAGCAGTTAGAGGTTGAGAAACCCTGATCTGGCTAGCAAAGCAACTCAGTGGTAACTTGGTAAATTTTTATTCTGTTTTCTAGAGATGGAGGAAGAGGATATCGATCTGTTTACTCTCCCAGGCCTAAGCTGAATAACACAGGTTGACCCTTACACTGGATTCTGTCTTTCACTTCCTTCCTGTGTTCACCCCCCAATGCCCCCATTCTGACTTAGGGGAGGTCACACCTAGACTATTATGTGCCATTCTGTTAGTCACAATAATTAACTGCCTGTTCAGAGTGAACTACCTCTGGCTTGGGGTAGGAGAAAAGCCAAAGAATGAAAGGGATACACATCAAAGATATATTTGAGTTATGACTGGAATGAAGGTCTATGTCTCTTGGAATTATATTGAGTACCAGAAAATGCATTTGTGATTGACAAATGTGAGTTGTACGTAGCTATAGAGTCAGATGTTGGTTAGCTTTGTAAGCTACAAACCAAAATACAGTGGCTCAATGGAATTTTTAGTACATCTCAACAAGAAGAGACCTTTGAGTCCAATATCTATAAAATATCTACCTTGGTAATAGAGAGATTGACTGATTTTTGTATTTTATTACCTTCGGAGTTCTTGGACCTGCTTTTGATTAAATGTGAAAAGTTGAAAGGAGCAACTTGTGCAGTGAGTGGTCTTTGCTACTTGATGCCTTCGTGGGAACTTGGGAGTCTGCACTTCCTTTCTTTCTTCCCTCAGCCTTCACGCGTGGCTCCAGTTGTACCCTGCTTCGTCCTCTACTCTGATGCTGTTCTGCATATTGCTTTATACAGTTATTTCTCAGAATGGACTGTGGTCTTGGGTCTGTTTGCTCCCTGTGACCTTCTCCAGGCATGATGTCCTAGTACACAGTATCCAGTCCCTGAGTTTTGAGTGGTTGAATGGCAGAGGAGAAGGAGATGCCAGCCACCTCAGCAGTCCTCAGACTGAATGACAGAAAGTGCTTGGTAGGATGATTGACAGTTAGGGTGCTGAGGAGAGCCTCAGAAGGTTAGGATTGTTATATTCGTGGGACCAGACTGGTGTGGTTTGCTGTGCATGCTCTGTGATCTGGAGGTCTAGCCATGTGAGGCTAGAAGGCTGGCAGGATAGCCTGTGGTCGTGGCCACATCTGTAGTCTAAGAGGTACTCGTGTTTTTGCCTGAGGTTCCTCTGAGCTGACGTCTCTTCTTGCTCTAAAGGGCTGGTAGCTTTGCCAAGCTCTTGAGTATGATCTGCCTGTTTGTTGGATGGGTTTACATTTAGATTTCCTTACTGAGTTTAAAAAAATTTGTTCCTTTTTTCTTTATCCCTTTAGGAAGAGTACTGAGTTTCCAAGTGATCGAAAGGACCCTTGAGGTCTTGCACTAGTTCCCCAAAGGCAGCGCTCTTGTGGCACCTGGAATTCTGGGCTAGGCTTCTTACCATCTTTGTGGGCAGTTACTTAGCCTTCACTACTACTGGCTCTGGAGTTTGAAGAGACACAGCTTCATTTTACTCTGGGGTTACTTCTCTTATATGTGTTAGTGTTGCAATTAGTGACTTGGTTAGAATAAATAACAACTCTATGATGTGTGTGTTCTATTTTATGTTGAATTACATAAAAGCATTTATTAGACGCTGGGATTCAATCTGGAGATAATTGTGGGAAAAGCTGTTTATTCCAGCAAAAGACCCACTAGCAGGGCGCCTGTACTTATCACTTTTGGCTGTGCCATTGGACTTGTCCCTTGCAAATTGAACATGCCTGATTGCACAGGTATTTGCATCGCTGAACAAATTGTATTTGGACAATAAACTGTCACCCTGTCAGTGATTAGCGAGGCAGGGCAGAGTTGTATATGAACTACTTCTGTAAGAGAATTAAGAGAATATTAGCAAATATTTTCATAAATTAGGGAGAAAATAAAAACACTTTTGAAGAGCAAATACTCTTTTTCTTTTATTCTTAAATGGTTATGTCAATATTGGAACTTGGCCTTGTACTGGGGCAGCTTTACTTTTTTTTTTTTTTTCCTTGAATGGTTATTACCTTTTTTTTTTTTTTTTTTTGGTAACACAGTTTGTTAGACAGAATATTAGATTTTCTGTGTTGGAGGAGACCTGTAGTTGGATTGTGGCTGAGAAAATCGGAACATTCACTTTCTAGTGTCTCTTTTTGAGTCTAATTTTTTTGATTTATGTGCAGGTGTGAAGTTGATATTCAGAATAGTGGGAATGAGGATTGACTAGGGAACTCTTGTAAGATTCCTGGGGATCACTGAGCATCTGCTTAAAGTTTGTGGCTACGGATTTGAATGAAGAAAAGTTATCATGGTTATTTTTGTTTTTGGCTGCTTGGGGGCAAGTCTGAAGCAAGGCCAGAGTTAGATGTAACTGTAAAAAAGGTGAGTATGGTGGTGGGAGGGAGTGGCAGAGGAATTAGGGTATAATCCTGGAATCCAAGCTGTTTATGGACAGGTAGGAATACTGGGGCGTAGGAAGGTGATAAGGGCACATGATCCCCAGGGTCAAAGAATTGTTGGAGTTGGGGTTCAAGAGGCATTGGCATGGAGAGGTACAAGATAATGAGAAGTTGGGGTACATGAAATTGAAGTAATTGCAGGGCATTACAGGTCTAGGGCAGGATTTTTCAAGAAATCATTTTAGAGAACATTTAAAAAAATGAAAAACCACCTCAGAGTCAGGAAGTCATCTAGTTGATAGGAAACTTTTCTATGAATTAAAAAGGAAAGCTTCCACATGGGAGAGGAAAGAAAATGGGGGAGGGGTGAGGTGCCCCTTTCTCTGGCTGAGGAGGGCTGCAGGTAGGGAGAAGCCTGGCTGAGTGGAAAGGTTGGGGCTCGATTTAGCATAAACTGCCTAGACTTAGGCTTTAGTCTTTGTCTGAGTGGACAAAAACTTTGTTTCCATCAAAACTGGGTGTGTTTACTGTGAATTTTCTGAACGAGGTTGGGATATAAATATTTTCCTTTGGGTTGTAGTTGGGAAAAATTGAAACCTAGTGCTTGGGGTGTGACCGTGGGAATGGGTAACTGAGATGGTGAGAAGAACAGAATCACTGGGAATTTGCTTTTTAAGTAAGAACACACACAGACTTGCACTGTCCTCTGCCCCATGCCTTGCAGTAAGGAGCAGGAGGATGGGTAATAGGTAAAAAGTGTTTAGATTTGGTGTGCATTAAAAAGGCTGAAGGTCTGGAATTTTGATCACCGCTCCATCACAAGGCTTTAAACATTGTGAGTGTTGGAGAAAAGCAGGGCTCAGATATTGATTAAGCTTCTGGCCCAACATGGTTCTCTCCAGCTGCACTACCAGACTAGGGAAGTAGAATACAAAAATGCCAGGGTCAGGAGCATCTCTAGAATCTTGTGAGTCTGCTGGGCAGAGAGAAGAGAGGACTTTTGATCTGCTTTGGGTCATAGAGAGCTTTTTGGGTCTTAGTTATGGGTTTTCTACAAAATGCACCATGAGTCCGGGATTGCCTATAGAAAGACATACAGAATTAGTAACAAATAATTGAAAATTGACTAATTTTTGGAGGTGTGGGAGGATAACAGAGTCCCATAGAAAATGAAGTAAGGAATGTCTTATGAATTGAATTGCATGATATGAATTACAGCTTCTTCCTTCTTTTGTCTTGCCTAATATTTTTAAAATTAAAAAAAAAGTTAGTATTGACGTCTGAAAGTGATTTTTGCCTTTGCCTTTAGGGTATGAGTAAAAACAGACAAACATTTTTAAGGCTTTTCTCTTTTTTTTTTTTAATTTTATTGAATGGTAACTATGTACATTAATGCACTTCTGAGGTACAGTGTGGGGTTTTTTAAGCCTTTTCTCATCCATCTCCCCATTGTTAGGATTTGTAAGGTGTTGATAGAAAGTTGCAGAGCCTTTTGTTGCTTTCTAAACTGAACTTGGGTGGTGGAGAGTCTTATTTCCCTTTCTATAGGACAGTGCTGGACAGGTATTGGCAGTGGGGAGCAGCAGGTTATGTTCTGTTCTTTCTCGTCTTTTAAAACAAGAGTTTCACAGTGGGGAGTTGGAAGATTTGGGCAAAGGATCAGGTTTCTCTGGGCAGGCTCTTAAAATTCACACCCTCATCCCCTTGTCAGGTACCCCATCTCTGAGTGAGTTCCTTGCTGGAGGAACGACGGGGGTAGTGGTTCTTCATTGCACTGTCTAGAACAAATGGGGGTGGTATTTATTCCTCTGGCAAGCAGAAGTGTTCTAGTTGGAACTCTTAATTGCATGTTTTCCTTAGAAATGTTCAAATTTGTGGTTTTCAGCTACTTTTGGGTGTGTTATAGATTATTGACCCTTTGTAGTAGGCTTAGGAAATTATTATAATATTCCCTTTAATGACTGTTTGGATAACAGTAGCTCAGTAGCTGACATTTATTGTTTACTTTATGCCAAGAAACTCTCATTCTACTTCTTGCACTTCTTTAGATTTCCTTAGCCTCATTGTACAGATTGCACATAGACTCGTACATCCCTAGCCTCACACCCCCGTCTCACTCCCTCACTATGCCCACCCCTTCCCCAATCAAGTCCTTGCTCCATCTGGTTTTGGAGAGTTATGTATAGTTCTGTTATCATGCCAGTGACTCAAAATCAGGCTTTTGGAATATAACCTATCATGAGTCAGGGATTGCCTATAGATAGGTACGCAGAATTAGTCCTTCTCTGGCCTGCAAGATATTAAGTAAAGGTTTAGAGCTGCTAAACCCTTGGCCTTCCAAGGACGGTCCAGATAGTATTTGGTGCAGTGTTCCAAGGAAGTTGAAAGCTGACAAGATGCAAGTACAGTGCTTCCCAAGGAGAAGACAGTCAGTCAAGTATGACTGTGTTTTATATTAAACAGTGTTGGGTGGGCTCAGAGATTCAAAATGCAGGCTGCATTCCCGGGACAGCTCAGAGCTGTGGCCGGTAATGACATCACCTCCACAGGTGCCAGATTATTTTCCTTTTTTTCCGTGATAGCCTTGCCTGTGCTTTAAAAAAAAGATGAAGAAGAAAACAGAAAGAAGAAAAAAATGTTTTAAGTGCTATTATGGGAATTTTTTTGGAAAACAAGTATGAAATCCAATTCTGAGCCTGTATGTAGAGGTGGGGAGATGACAAGACAATGATTTTTGAGAACCACACAGAAATTCCAGTTATAGGTTACTTGCGTTCAGTCACTCCCAAGAGATTTTTGTGAAGAGAGGTGGGGAAGAAGAGGGGATTTCAGACTAGATGGGGAGAGTAGCTGTGGACAAAGGTGAGGATTTTCTTCTTTGTTTTGCCCCTGGTAAGACTGAGCTTAATGGTGTTTCTAAGAGAACTCTGAGTTCCTGTGTATTTTGTAGAGATCAGAGAACTCTGATTCAAAATGTCCAGCTTGGATTCAAGGGATTGGATCTTTTTAACGATAACTTTATATGCTTATTGACTAGAATTTGGAATACAGCAAAGCAGAAATAATAAAAACTGGCCTAATTCCCATTTTCAGATAGAATCACTATTAATATTATGATGGTTATTGTGCCTACTTTTAAAGCTTTTGGAGTAAATACTTCAGCAAAGCCATATTTGTGTACATTTCACAAAGTTCAGTTTTGATATCTTTTTTCAGTATGTTATTTGTGTATGATTTGCCAGGATGAGTTATTTTTTAAAGTGTAGAGTTTTAGGGCTGTGTGCAGTGGCTCATGCCTGTGATCCTAGTGGATTGCTTGAGCTTGAGAGTTCGGGACCAGCCTATTTCTAAGCAAACAAACAAACAAAAAAACTAGTGGTATTGTGGTGGGTTCCTGTAGTCCCAACTACTTGGGAGGCTAAGGCAAGAGGACTGCTTGAGCCCAGGACTTTGAGGTTGCTGTGAGCTATGATGCCATGGCATTCTACACAGGATGACAAAGGAAGAATCTGGATAAAAAACAACAACAACAACAACAAAAAGGTAGAATTTTAGAACTAAGAGGCACTTTAAGAGAAAATTTATCCCCTAACTTTTAATTTTGTAGATGAGAAAATTTAATAAAATAAATTGAAGTACTTACAATTACCATTACTTTTATAGCTGCAGTTAGATCTACCTGTTTCACAACACTTTTCACTGTACATTCTGCCTCTTTTACTCTATTTACTGAGGAGAATTTGTGAAGTCTTCTTTTTCTCTGGGGTAATTTAAAGATCACTGACCCAGAGTGTTAAATCCATCTAACTGTATCTTTGAATGTGGAAAAAAAAAGTGAAAAGTTGAGACCACCCAAAGACAGCTGTTTACTTAATTTGGGCCAGGTGATTGGGAGACTTTGAAAACCAGTATGATGTGGCTGGATTGGTGCCATTTCAGGGCTATTTGATGTGAATCTGAAAGGAAGAGGGGTTAAAAACTTATATTTTACATTTAGCATAAGCATATTTGAAGATTTTCTCTTTGCCATATTAAAACCAATAAATCTTTTAAAACTTTTCAAATAGTTTTGCTAAAGTAATTATCTCATGTGCCAAATTTCTTTTACTCTGGAGTATATTTGCCTTATTTTGCCTTAGCTGTGTCATTCCTTTGACTGTGGGTCATACACAGTCTCAACGGCATTTATTGTACTGTTGTCTTCAGATCTGACGTGTGTATCAGTGTTAACTTTCCACGAGGTTGTGTTTGCCAGCAGTCCAGGTTATCAGCTCCTCAGTCTGTCATTCCCTGTCCTTCTTCCCCTCTTTGAAGTCCATGCTACAAGCAGAGGACCCTGCAGGTGATACTAATAATACTGCAGGTTCACAGTATTATTGCTATGACTTGTTAAAAATGTTCCGTCTGTGGTCCCAGCTACTTGGGAGGCGGAGGCAGGAGAATCACTTGAGTCCAGGAGTTGGAGGTTGCTATGAGCTGTGATGGTACAGTACTTTACTCAGGGTGACAGCTTGAGGCTTTGTCTCCAAAAAAAAAATGTTCTGAGTATTATTGCGGCCAGAGAACATGGTCTCTTTTGTGAGGTTCTAGTTGTGCTGATGATCTAAGGAACTCTTCTGCGGAATAAACACGTCCTGATTTGTAGACTCTTCATTGTGGTTAACGGGCAGTTAGAGGTCCTTTCTGAGACAGTCATTGTGGACTCACACTCATCCTTGTTTGTATTTGGCTTTAGGCTAAACCTAGAAGAAACTCTGTGTGACAGCTGAGGTGATTTTGTTGAGATGGGGAGTATTGTTTGAAAAACAGGTTATGGAAAACCATTAATTTTGTTTTGCTTGGAAAAATTTCTCCACAGAATTCTTTAGAATATTAAATTCTGCATTCTGAAGACTTAAAATTCTGTACATTTCTTGGCTTTCTTTATATTGAGGGAAGGAGAAATAGAGACATTTGGTGTTGAAAATTAAGCAGCTAGGGAGGGTAGGGAAGAAAGGAAGTAACTTAGTTGCTAGAATCTATTTGTAGGTAGGGAAAGAAAGAAAGGAAGGAAGAAAAGAATGGAAAAAGTTGAGAAGTAAGCAGGACAAATAGCCAGATATTAGGGTGGGGACTAAATGTCATTTGGCAAAGTTGATTATACTTTTGGTTCTTTCCCAGAAGGTTCTCAAATGATGGGGGTGGGTGGGTAAAATCCACTTAGAGATGACAGTTTGAGTGATGGAGAAATATGGAAAATGGCCTCGGTGGCTACATAGTGTAGAAAGAAACAGAATAAAAAAGAATTCTATTTTTTTTTTTTTCCTGGCAGCATTCTGAGCTTCTCATGATGCTGTGTTTAACTTGTTCTCTAGTATTACACCAAGAAGTTTGTTCAGTATAATATAAAGAATCTGTTTTGATTAACTGCTTGCTTTTTCTTCTTCCTAAGCTGCTTGCCTCACAGTATGCGTTGCTGGCATTTCCCATCCCCTGAGTGTGTGTCAGGACATAGAAGTGTGACCGGTTCCTCTAGCTGCAAGAGAAAGCGGCCACACTGGCTGTGTGATATGTGTGTAAACACATACGCTCTTTACCCTCATAAAGAAAAATGTATGGTTTTAATGTGCTGATGCATAAAGTTTCTTGTGTTAGTAGAGTCTGATCTCATTTCTCTTGAGTAGTCTTTGTTTGTTATTAGTTATATTTAAGTAATAAAGGATCTGCATACTTTTCAGAGCATTTGGAATCATTTTCCATCTGTTTCTTTTGGGCTCTGCAAAAAATTAAAATAATTTGGGAATTAATTTCACGATTGGAAAAGGAACTGTGCTTCCTAAAGATATTTATGTTTACCTTTGGGCTCTAGTCAGTCGCATTATTTCCTGACCCAGGGCTGGGCCTCCTCTGACTTAAGCGCTGGGGCTGAATTGTGTCAGCACTGCTACTTAAGGCGTTTATCCCTAATCCAGGCGTCCTTGGATTGTGGGGTGCCGGTGAGCAAGGTGGTAGCAGTGATCTCAGGCCTGGGCTGCAAGTGTGAGTTCTGAGGAGACCTATGATTACCTAGTGAATCCATTACTGATACATGTGAGTTGGTGTTTTTCTTGGGATGTTCTATTTTGACAGCATGCTAGGTAGTGGTATTTCTATTGTTGACTGTATCATTCATTCTCCCAGAATGGAATGAATATCTGGATTCTACCCTACAGGGTGCCATCATGCTGCAAACAAATAGCTGCTGATGGCCAGTAAGGAACAGCTGTGGAGCTGGGTGAGCTATGGTACAGGTTTGGATTTTTGGTAGTTGGGTTGGCCAGATTTCCTGGAAGTCAATCTTGTTTTTTACTTACAGATATTCCAAAATTTCTGTGTAACTGTAATAAATTATACAAGGTGTTCCAAAGGTCACCATATATACATACATAAGGAATGTGGGAAATTGTAACTAAATATACTTTCATTTATAAAATATTCCTCTATATGTTGATAATATAAAAATAAAATATGAATTTGTTAATTTTCCTATGTATGGTGATTTTTGGGACACTGTGTATCTAATAGGTTCCAAAAGAATAAAATAATAGTAGATTTCTTATCTCATGCCTCAGTTACGATAGTCATAGCTGTTGCTTTCCAGGACAGGCACCCTTCTGTTTTCCAGTCATTTCTTTTCCCTATTTTTGTTGTGATTTAAGTACCAACTTGAGCAGTAAAAGGACAAAGGTCCTTCCTAACCTGGTCTGATAGGAATGCTGGTAGTTAAGAAAAAATAGCTATTATTCCACGTATTTATACTGCATTTACCTCTGTCGGAAGCTGGAAGTTCAGCAGTGTGAGGTGCATTGGGAAAAGAAGAGACCAAGAGGGAAGTATGTGTGGGGAAAATGAACTCTATTTGAGAAAACGCTAAGAGGCAAATTCATTCAGAAACGTGAACCCATTACCTAGTTGATTTGAGCTCAGCATCTGGTTGATTTAACATGTTAATGCATATGAGAAATACTGGCAGATATCCTTTGCCAGGCCGTTAGGTTTCTGCCTTTTCTCGGGCTAGTCTGTGAAACTGATCCCTCAGTCACATACCTCAGTTTGATTCCTTAGATTCTCTAGTATCTATAATAAAGTAAAGGCTTAGCTTAGTTATTTTTTTGGAACCCTCACAGATCTACAATTTACATGATTTAAGAAGATTGTATACCCTAAAATGTATTCAGAGCCATTTCTAATATCTTCTGGCTGTTCTTAGAATTTACCACCTTTTTGAAGATAGTGACCCGTCAGGCCAGTCTTAACCCATGAGAAGCAATCCTGAAGGGTGAAGATAGTAAATCCCATGATCTTCACATTAAAAGACAAAACGAAGTGTCTCATTATCAAGGTGCCGAAATAACGTTTGTTCCATTATAGTGCTGTTTAACTTAATATTATAATAACTTTACTGGATCATTAAGACGATTATCTTGGATAATAGAAAAATAAGATTATGATGCTTAGAATTGTTTGAAAGCTAAATGTGCAAAGTTTTTCTTTTTATCTCCTTTCTCTTTACTCAACATATACTAAGCAGAACTTTGTGTAAATGGTGTGTTGGTTGCTGTGAGGACACAGAGTAAGACAGACTTGTTTAGGAGTGGGTAAAGAGGGTGCATAAGGCCTGCAGTGTAGGGCAGTGCTGGGCTCAGAATGAGGGAAGGGCATTGGAACAGGGAAGGGTGGCATCAAGCCGGGTTGATGGGGTAGTCTTTGGCAAGGTGGCTGGAGGTTTTTTTTTTTTACTGGATGATCGTGGTGATGACCAGCATTCTACTTGGGTGGCTGTCCTTTGAAAAGAGCTTGGAGGAGTAAACCTGGAGACCAAGTGGCTGTCCCCCCCAGAATGATAGCATTCATCCTGGGCAGAACTGAACAGAAAGATGACAAGGAGGGCCAAGCCAGTACCTGGAGAACTCTGCATTTCAGGTAGAAGGATTGGGGTGTGCTTTCTGTAGTCAATGGAGTCACTGAGGTTTTCCAAACAGAGGAATGATGCGATCAGAACTGGAGTTTAGGAAGATGAGATGGGTAACAGTGTTGGGGGATTCAAAGTTGGGCTGACAAATAATTTACCAGAAATTGTCATAGGGAGAAAAGGTTACTTGTTGGTTTCATTTACGTTAATCAGAGTCTACAGTTTATAACTAGGAAGTTTTTTTTACAACGTGAAAGTCATCAAATTACTTTTTGGGGCACCATCCACTGAAGACACTGAAGCACATGAACTTAATATTAAGTGAGGAATAATCAGCTTAGAGTACTGATTATGATCTTTGTCCATCCACTGTATTCCCATATTTACTTTATTTTGTGTTAATCCTGGCTTCTTGGCATCCCTTCTCTTTGTTTTTTCCTAAGTCATTTTTCAGGACCGCCCTTAACAGTGTTTTGAAAATCTTCCTTGGTTGAGTGAGTATACCCCAATGTCCCCTTCACCTCCAATTTATTAAGCAAATAGTTCCATTTTTGTCTGCTGTTCTAGGAAAGTTCTTGTCCAATTTTTAAAAATATCTTGTCCTGAGTCAGATGTGGAAGATCACTTGAGGCCAGGAGCACAAGGTCAGCCTAGGCAACATAGTGAGACCCTTTCTCTACCAAAAATAAAAAAATTAGCCAGACATGCTGGTGCATGTCTGTAGTTCCGGCTACCAGGGAGGCTGAGGCAAGAGGATGTCCTGAGCCCCAGGAGTTTGGGGATGCTGTGAGCTATGATGATGCTACTGCATACTTAGGCCCCAGCAACAGAGTGACCTCTGTTTAAAAAAAAATTGTTCTTAATGCATGTGAACATTACTTGTTGTTGTTAGTTTTGAAATTCAAAGTAAAAGTATCTTGGAAAGGAGGCTATAGACTCATTGCTAGTAATTTGAAGGGGTGGGAATTGAAACTCAGATCTGCCTGATGCACATTTTTCTTTCTGTAAGCCTCAGTTTCTTTACCTGTAAATTGGAGCCATTGACAGTGCATTTCTTCTAGAGTGGTCATAGGAAGTTAAATGAAATGATGTAGGCAAATTGCTTAGCATAGCTTGTTGATAAGCTATCTTTTAAACAACAGAAATTATAGAAATGCAATGTTTATGAATCTAAAAAAATTAGTTCAGTTGGTAAGTAATTTTATTTTCCTAATATTCTGAGTTTTTTTTTTTTGAAACATAATATTTGAAATTTCCCAGTTTTTAAAACCATTAAGCACGCTTGGTTTTATGTACTCTAATGAGTGAAACTTGTGTCCTCAATAGTTTCTTTAATTCTTCTCTATAGACTGACATTCTACATGGTTAGTTCTGTTTTGTGTTAATTTTC
>CAUYQV010114834.1:0-27497 GCA_963574575.1 Galagoides demidoff
GCCTATCATTGCTCGGTGTAACACTGTTTCTCCTCTGTGTTGTGTGGACATCACCATCCCATGCAACAAGGGAGCTCACTCAGTAGGTCTGATGTGATGGACATGGCCTGGGAAGTTCCCCACATGTGTGGCAGCATCTCCATGAACACCCATGGGAGGTCATGCCTGATTTTTACTTCTACAGAGATCCTGAAGAGATTGAAAAGGAAGAGCAGGCTGCTGCCAAGAAAGCTGTAACTGAGGAGGAATTTCAGGGTGAAGGGACTGCTCCAGCTCCTGAGTTTACTGCTCCTCAACCCAAGGTTGCAGACTGGTCAACAGGCTGCAGGTGCCCTCTGGGCCTATTCATCAGGTCTCCACTGAAGACGAGAGTGCCCTGCCTGCCAGTGAGGACTGGTCTGCAGCTCCTACCGCTCAGGCCACTGAATGGGTAGGAACAACCACTGAGTGGACTTAAGCTGTTCTTCCACAAGGTCTTAAACAAGATGGAAATAAAGTTGGAGGACAATAAACATCAGTTTAAAAAAAAAAAAGGAATTCTTGTTTTACAAATGTGTATTATGCTTTGAATCAAGATCCAGAGAGGGTTTATTCATTTGGGATTATGTGATACAGCTCTGCGTGTCTTCTAATCTATAGCAGTTCTTGATCTCTTCCTCCTTATCTTCCCATCCTTACCTTATTTTCATTGCAACTTGTTTGCTGAAGACACTGAATTGTTTTTCCCATAGATTTCCCATATTATGGATTTTGCTAATTGCAATGCTCTAATATTTAATTTGTAGCTCAGAGGGTTCATCAGGTAAGGATTTTTTTTTTTTTAGACTCACTCTATTCACCCTAGGTCTAGTGCAGTGGCGTCATTGTAGCTCATAGCAACTTCGAACTCCTGGGCTCAAGTGATCCTCCTCCCTCAGCCTCTCAAGGAGCTGGGCCTACAAGAGCCCAGCACAACACCTGGCTAATCTTTCTTACTTTTAGTAGAGATGGGGTCTCAGTGTTGCTTAGGCTGGTCTCGAACTCCTGAGCTCAAGGGATCCTCCTGACTTGGCATCCCAGAGTGCTAGGATTACAGGCATGAGCCACTGCATCTGGCCTACACTTGGCCCACACCTGGCCCAAATTTGAATTTTTAATTTTGCTTTTATTTCTCAATGATGGCTCATAAGTGCTATTGGTACTTTAGTCACAAGGCATGTGATGTCTAGTCTCTGTCACTAATAGTCATTTGTTGGTTATTGCCTAGGCCCATTATTTCAACAAGGATTACAAAATAGTGATATTCTAATTTTGCTAGACTACTATAAGTACAGACTTCTCATGAACTATGTGGGTACTTGAGGTAGAGTTCATTCAGCAAAGCTAATACAAACATCTTGTGACAAAAGTATGGAATTAGGAAAAAAAGCTAATATAAATATTTGATTCTTTATTCACCAGTTTCTAAAACAATGAGCAGTTCCCCTAGAATCCTCTAATTGTGACAATGACTTTTTTGGTTTGTTTTATTTTTTTGTAGAGATGAGGTCTCACTATGTTGCCCAGGTTGGTCTTAAATTCCTGGCCTCAAGAGATCCTTTTCTTGGCCTCCTGAAGTGCTAGGATTGCAGGCATAAGCCGCCATGTCTAGCCAGAGCCCTAAAGCTCTCTTTTTTTATTCGTAATATTAATTATCAGCTCAGTGCCTGTGGCTTAAGTGGCTAAAGCGCCAGCCACATACACCTGAACTGGGGGGTTCAAATCCAGCCCAGGCCCATCAAACAACAATGATAGCTGCAACCAAAAAAAAAAAAAAGCCAGGCGTTGTGGCAGGCACCTGTAGTCCCAGCTGCTTGGGGGGCAGAGGCAGGAGAATTGCTTGAGCCCAGGAGCTGGAGGTTGCTGTGAGCTGTGATGTCACAGCACTCTACCTAGGGGACAACTTGAGGCTCTGTCTCAAAAAAGAAAAAAAATTTATATATATATATACACACACACACACACACATATATATATATATTAATTATCCATGCCTCCTCCTTTTTTTTTTAGAGACAGAGTCTCACTTTGTTGCCCTCAGTAGAGTGGCGTGGCATCACAACTTACAGTAACCTCCAGCTCTTGGGTTTAGGCAATTCTCTTGCCTCAGCCTCCCAAGTAGCTGGGACTACAGGCACCCACCACAATGCCCAACTATTTTTTGTTGCAGTTTGGCTGGGGCTGGGTTTGAACTCGTCACCCTGTGTGATGGGGCTGGTGCCCTACTCACTGAGCCACAGGTGCTGCCCCTTTTCTTCTTGATTAGCCTTGCTAAAGATTTTTTATTTTAATCTTTTTTCAGGAACAAGCTTTTGACTTAGTTGTTACTGTTGATTGTTTGTTGTCTAGTGTAGTAGTTTCTGTTTTTATCTTCTACTTTCTTTGAGTGATTCTGCTGGAATTGCCTACTACTGTAACACAATGTGGTGGATAGGGTACCTTCCATTTCCCCTTCTAGATATACTCTCCACCCTTTTTGACCCTGTTCTTTGCCCCAAGAGGATAAATTGCTCTTGTCGTTTTGTAAGAACTACATTGACGGGCTCATTCGTCCTGGCTTCCAATTGGGTCCACCCAATGCAGAGTCCAGGCAAGGGATTGGAGAGAGGAGTGAGGTCAAGAGCATTTATCCCCCAAGTCCCCCTCCTGCAGGGTTGCTTCAGACTGGCTACATCTCAATTGAAGGTTACTATATCTCTTAAGGTGGTCATCTCTATACAACTCTTTTCAGGTGATGGTTAATTTTATGTATCAACTTGGCTGGGCCACAGGTGCCCAGATATTTGATCAAACGTTATTCTGAGTGTTTCTGAAAGAGTATTTTTTTTTTTTTTGGAGACATTCTCATTCTGTCACCCTTCATAGAGTGCTGTGGCCTCATAGCTCATAACAACCTCAAACTCTTAGGCTCAAGTGATTCTCTTGCCTCAGCCTCCCACGTAGCTGGAACTACAGGCACCCTGCACAATGCCCAGCTATTTTTTTTTTTTTTTTTAGAAAAGAGGTCTTGCTCTGGCTCAGGCTGATGTTGAACTCTTGAGCTCAAGCAATCTGCCCACCTCAGCCCCTCAGAGTGCTAGTATTGCAGGCGTGAGCCACCGCACCCGGCCTGAAAGGTTATTCTTGGATGAGATTAACATTGTAATCAGTAGAGTAAAGCAGATTGCCCTCCATAATGTGATTGGGCCTCATGCAGTAAGTTGGAACCTGAATAGAACAAAAAGAATGACCTTCCCTTGCATAAGAGAGCATTCTCCAGCAGACTGCTCTCAACTTCATCTGTACCATCAGCTCTTCTGGGTTTCAAGCCTGCCAGCCCACACTGCAGGTTTGGACTTGACAATCTCCATAACCATGTGAGTCAACACCTTATAATAAATCTTTTCCTATATATATGCACAAACCCTAAAGTTCTGTCTTGTAACTGATTAAAACAGTTGCCTTTCCATTCCCTTGTTCCTTCAGGCTAGGATAGGAATTGCTGTGCTATTACTAGCCCAATATTACTGTATTCTCTCCCATGGTTCTCCAACACTCTGCCCACACTTTGTAAATAGTCTCCTTATTAAACCTTTCTTCTAATCTGCCTAATCTGAATGAGCCATCTGTTTCCTGTGAGGTACCTGCCTAATATACCCAGAGACCACTGTGACTTGTATACATCCTTAAGTTAAAGTTTAAAATTAATCACATGTTAATTAACTCAATTTCATCATTCCGTAATGTATACGTATTTCATTTTTTTGTATATGTATTTCGAAACAACATGTTGTCCAGGGTAAATATTTATAAATTTTACTTATTAATTGAAAATGATTATAATAAAATTAACATCTTTACACTCCTCCCATATGATTGAAAATCATTAGATCAGCAAGGTTACAACATATAAGATTAATGTACTGTATTTTTATACACTTGCAAAGAATAATCCAAAAAGAAATCAAGAAAAGAATTCCATTTACAATTGCATAAAAAAGAATGAATTACTTAGGATTAAATTTAACAAATGTGGGCTCGGTGCCTGTAGCTCAGCGACTAGGGTGCCACCACGTACACTAGTGGGTTTGAACCCAGCCTGAGCCTGCCAAACAACAATGACAACTACAACCATAAAATAACCAGGTGTTGTGGTGGGCACCTGTAGTCCTAGCTACTCGGGAGGCTGAGGCAAGAGAATTGCTTAAACCCAAGAGTTTGAGGTTGTTGTGAGCTGTGACGCTACGTCACTCTACCGAGGGCGACATAATGAGAATCTGTCTCAAAAAAAAAAAATTAACAAATCTAATATAAGACTTATACACTGAAAACTATATTATTGAAATAAATTTAAAAACACCTAAAAAATGGAAAAAATTCTATGTTTATAAACTAGAATACATATTAAGATGACATTCTGCCCCAATTGGTCTACACATTGAATACAACCTCTTTCAAAATTCCAGCTGCCATTTTTAGAGAAATTGACAAGTCAAGCCTAAAATTCAGATGAAAAGTCAAGGGACCTAGAATAGCCAAACTATCCTAAGAAAGAGGAACAAATTTGGAAGACTCCAACTTCCCAATTTTAAAACTTACTCTAAAGGTATAATAATTGGCCAGGCTCAGAGGCTCATGCCTATAATCCTAGCACTCTGGGATGCCAGAGTTCAAGAACTCCTTAAGCAGTTCAAGAACTGCCTTAGCAAGAGTGAGACCCCATGTCTACAAACACACACACAAAAAACCCCCAAAGGTACAATAATTAAGACAGTGTGGTACTAGCACAAGAGTACACATATAAATTAGTGGAATAGAAATGAGAGTTCAGATATACCCTTAAATTTATGGTCAAATACTTTTTTTTGTTTTTGAGACAGAGTCTCACTTTGTGACCCTGTAGAGTGCAGTGATGTCATAGCTCATAGCAACCTCAAACTCTTGGGCTCAAGCAATCCTCTTGCCTCAGCCTCTCAAGTAGCTGGGACTACAGGTACCTGCCACAACACATGGCTCTTTTTAGAGATAGGGTTTTGCTCTTGGTCAGGCTGGTCTTGAACTCCTGAGCTCAAGCAATTCACCTAACTTGGCCTCCCAGAGTGTAGGATTACGGGCACCCAGCTCCACAGTTAACTAGACATGAGTAGTTGAGAGACAGAAAGTAATTAATGACTTTTTTGAAAAAAAGTTTCAAGATGATCCAATAGGGAAGATTTTTAACAAATGTTGCTGGGACAACTGGAAATCTACCTGCAATAGAAAGATTTTGGGTCCTTATCTCACACTGTATGCAAAAATTAACTCAAAATGGGTCAAAGACCTAACTAAGAGTTAAATATATAAAATTCTTAGCTGAGAACACAGGTATAAACCTTTGGGACCTGGGATTAGACACTGGTTTCTGGGATATGACACCTGATGCTCATGCAAACAAATGCATCAGTAAATTGGACGTTCTCGAAATTAAAAACCTTGGCTTGGCGCCTGTGGCTCAATTGGCTAAGGCGCCAGCCACGTACACCTAAGGTGGCGGGTTCGAATCCCCAGCCCGGGCCTGCCAAACAACAATGATGGCTGCAACCAAAAAAAATGGCTGGGCGTTGTGGCAGTTGCCTGTGGTCCCAGCTACTTGGGAGGCGGAGGCAGGAGACTCTCTTGAGCCCAGAAGTTGGAGGTTGCTATGAGCTGTGATGCCATGGCACTCTACCCAGGAGGATAGCTTGAGGCTCCATCTCAAAAAAAAAACAAAAAAAAGAAATTAAAAACCTTTATGCTTTGTACTTCAAAGGATGCATTCAATAAAATGAGAAAAAAAAACATACAGGAGAAACTGTTTATAAATTGTATATCTGGAAAGATCCTACTATCCAAAATATATACAGAACTTTTACAACTCAGCGATGAAGACAAGATGCGTGAAAAAAATGGACAAAGGGGTAGGCCAGGCCAGGTGGCTCACCCTTGTAATCCTAGCACTCTGGAAGACTGAGGCAGGTGGATTGCTTAAGCTCATGAGCTCAAGACCAGCTTAAGGAAAAGTAAGACCCCCCACCCCAGTCTCTAGTAAAAATAGAAAAATTAGCTGGGCAAGGTGGTGCATGCCTGTAGTCCCAGCTACTGGGGAGGCTGAGGCAACAGGATCTCTTCAGCCCGAGTTTGAGGTTGCTGTGAGCCATTCTGCCACAACATTCTACCTAGAGGGAGACTCTGTCTCAAAAAAAAAAAAAACTGACAAATAGACATTTCTACATTTCACAGGTTGCTGTGAGCCATTCTGCCACAACATTCTACCAAAGGGAGACTCTGTCTCAAAAAAAAAAAAAAATTGACAAAGGGATAGACATTTCTCCAAAGAAGATATACAGGTAGCCAATAAGCACATTAAAAGATTCTCAACATCATTACCTATTAAGGAAATGCAGATCAAAACCACAAGAGGATAACATTTTATACCAGCTGGTATGGCTTTAATAAAAAAGATGCACAAAACGAATATTAGTGAGAATGAGGAGAATTTGCAATCTTTCTACATTGCCGATGGGAATGTAAAATCAGGCAGCAAATTTGGAAAACAGTTTGCTGGTTCGTCAAAAAATTAAACATAGGCGAGCCTGTAATCCCAGGTACCCAGAAGGCTAAGGCAGAGGATCACTTGAAGCCAGGAGTTTGACATCAGCCAGGCCAACATAGCAAGACTCTCATCTCTGAAAAGAATTCTTTTTATTAGCTGGGCATAGTGGTACACCTGTAGTCCCAACTACTTGGGAAGCTGGGGCAGGAGGGTCAGTTGAGTCCAGGAATTTGAGGCTGCAGTGAGCCATTATCACATCAACTACACTCCAGCTTTGGCAACACAGCAAGACCTCACCTCTAAAAATATAAGTTAAACATAGTTACCATATGACTCAGCCATTCCACTCATATGAAGTATGCCCACACAAAGATGTATAATACACCAATGTTCATAGCAGTATTATTCATAATAATCCAAAGTGGAAATGACCCTAACATCCATCAACTTAACAAATAGCTAAACAAAATATAGTCTATCCATACAATGGAATAGTAGTCAACTGCTACCCTATGGGTAAACTTTGAAAATATATGCTAAATGGAAGAAGCCAGGCACAAATGGTCACATATTATATGATTTATTTCATACAGAGTGTCCAGAATAGATGAGTCCATATAGACAGAAAGTAAATTAATGACTGTAGGGCACCAGGAGGAGGAAGAATGGGAAGTTTCCCCTCAAGGGTATGGGGTTTTTTGGTGGGTGTTCAAAATATTCTGAAATTAAATAATGATGCTGGTTATGCAACTTTGTTAATACGCTAAAAAAAAAACCAAGTGAATTGTACAATTTAATGGGTAAATTTTATAGCATATGAATTACATATCAATATTTTTATTTTTGAGACCGTCTTGCCCCATTGCTAGGGCTAAAGTGCCATGATCTCAGCCTAACTCACAGCAACCTCAAACTCCTGGTTTCAACCAATCCTCTTGCCTCAGCCTCCCAAGGATCTGGGACTATAGGTGCCCACCAACACACCTGGCTCATCTTCCTATTTTAAGTAGAAATGGGGGTCTCATTCTTGCTCAGGCTGGTTTCAAACTCCTGACCTTAAATAATCCTCCCATCTCGGCCTCCCAGAGTGCTAGGATTATAGGTGTGAGCCACCATGCCCAGCTGTACACCAATATTGTTTTTAGGGCAAAAGAAAAAGAAAAAGAACATATATACCCCCACATGCCCATCTCTCTTTTTTTTTTTTTATAAAATTATTTAGTTGGAAAACATTATTTTATTGTCTATATGCTAGAATGGAAAGCACAGAAAGTCGAGATCAGGAGGCCTGAGTTTTGTTTCTGCTTAACATTAAATTGGCCACAAAATGTCTTTGTTTTTTTTAATTATTTTTTATTAAATCATAACTTTGTACATTGATGCATTTATGGGGTTAGGGTACTGCTTCTATATACAGTGTGAAATGTTTACATTGAACTAAGTAACACATCCATCACAATTATACTCATTTCTTTTTTTTTTTTTGAGATAGAGCCTCACGCTGTCCCCCTGGGTAGAGTGCTGTGGCATCACAGCTCACAACAATCTCCAACTCCTGGGCTCAAGCAAGTCTCCTACCTCTGCCTCTGAAGTAGCTGGGACCACAGACGCCCGCCACAACGCCTGGCTATTTTTTGGTTGCAGCCGTCATT
This sequence comes from Galagoides demidoff, assembly GCA_963574575.1. Lineage (NCBI taxonomy): Eukaryota > Metazoa > Chordata > Mammalia > Primates > Galagidae > Galagoides > Galagoides demidoff. The sequence continues at coordinate 8,221 of CAUYQV010114834.1, forward strand.
GTTGTTTGGCAGGCCCAGGCTGGATTCGAACTCCCCACCTTAGGTGTATGTGGCTGAATAGTTTTGAAATGTACCATTGCATCATGCACACACACCCATCTCTAACCCTTGACCCACCTCTACCCAGGCAGCAGTAATTTGCAGCACAGTGTGGTCTAAATCCACACTTGGAAAATAAACTTGTCAAAGGAAACATTCTGCATGCTGTGAGGTAAGCTAATTTGTTTATTATAATTTTTTTTTTTGAGACGGAGCCTCAAGCTATCCCCCTGGGTAGAGTGCCATGGCATCACAGCTCATAGCAACCTCCAACTCCTGGGCTCAAGTGAGTCTCCTGCCTCTGCCTCCCAAGTAGCTGGGCCTACAGGCGCCCGCCACAACGCTCAGCCATTTTTTGGTTGCAGCCATCATTGTCATTTGGCGGGCCTGGGTTGGGGATTCGAACCCGCCACCTTAGGTGTACGTGGCTGGCACCTTAGCCGATTGAGCCACAGGCGCCGAGCCTGTTTATTATAATTTTTACGAACTTTCTTGTACTATGTAGTAACTGATTAGTGTTTAGAGCATAGTTTTTGAGACTTTTCTCATTATTCTTTAGTGAAATAACAAAATAGAATGGATTAATGTAATCTGTTTGTTTTTTTTTAAGAGACAGAGTCACTTTGTTGCCCTCGGTAGAGTTCTGTAGCATCACAGCTCACAGCAACCTCCAGCTCTTGGGCTTAGGCGATTCTCTTGCCTCAGCCTCCAGAGTAGCTGGGACTACAGGCGCCCACCACAATGCGTGGCTATTTTGTTGTTGTTGTTATTGCAGTTTGGCCAGGCCAGGTTTGAACTCACCACCCTTGGTATATGGGGCCGGCGCCCTACTCACTCAGCAGCGGGTGCTGCCCACCACTAACTTTTTACATAATGAAATTAGAAAATATGGTGAGGTGACCAGACGTCCGCTTTTGGCAGGACAGTCCTGATTTTTAACAATTTGTCTGTATCCGTGGTGTTTTAAAGAAGTCCCAATTTTTGGAAAGAATGCATGACAAGCTAGGAAACAGGAGAACGGGAAGGGAATATACAGTTTTCAGCTGCCATGTGCCTATTTTGCCAGGATATGAATTTTATATTATTTTTGTTAATTTTATAATGTTAGGCTTGGCGCCTGTGGCTCAAGTGGCTAAGGCACCAGCCACATACACCTAAGGTGGCGGGTTCGAATCCAGCCTGGACCTGCCAAACAACAATGGCAGCTGCAACCTGAAAATAGCCAGGCGTTGTGGGGGGTGCCTGTGGTCCCAGCTACTTGGGAGGCTGAGACAGGAGTCTCGCTTGAGCCCAAGAGTTGGAGGTTGCTGTGAGCTGTGATGCCATAGCACTCTACCCAGGGGGATAGCTTGAGGCTCTGTCTCAAAAAACAAAAAAATTTTTTTATAATGTTAAACTTTAATAATAACAAATAATTGTTGAGAATTGCTTATCAAAGTTCACATTGTTGATCAGTTGTTAGAATTCAACCACCATTGTTTGGACTTAATGAACAATGGCACTTTTTGGCATTGGCAACCATGAAACATTTTGTAACTGTTTCTCAGATGATACACATCGTGCTGAGTGCTAGTGCTAGTTAAACAAGGGATGTCAACAAATCAGTTATTCAAATTATTTATTTATTTATTTCATGAATTTAGCAGACAGTACTCGTATTATTTATATTTTATAGTGGCGGCAAAAAGTCTAGTGCTGGCCTTGAAAGTTACACTTATGACTTACGAGGTATCATTATTTAAAAAATATATTGATAAGGAAAAGGTTAAATCTTGGGCATCAGCAAAAATCACAATAGAGAATAAATGGTGAGAAATATTTCATCATTTTGAAACAAACCATGTTCCATACAATAATGCACTAAAAATTGTGGGATATGTGCTGTCCTTACCAGGAACTAATGCTGCCACTAAACACGTTTTTCCTACGGTAAATAAAGTGTGGACATCAGAAAAATCACAATTAAGTGTTGAAACTTTGAAAGCCATTTTATGTGTGAAATGTAATTTAACAAATTCTTATGAAAAATTTCATGACCTTTTAAATAACGACAGCAATCTACTAAAAAAATTCACTCAAATGAGAAATATGCCAAAGAATAAAATAATACTATACATAATTTTTAAAAAGGTATTATATTTGTAAATTGTACTTATGTTGAAATTTTAAAAAATATATTACAATACTATTTCTGCGTTCTATGAAAATTTTTGTTGCTCCATATAAACCAAATTTTTAATTAAGAACTCCCCCTACCCCATCCGATAGTGTCCCGCTTTACCAATGTTAAAATCTGGTCACCTTAAAATATGACAGTGTATGGCTGGGTGTGGTGGCGCATGCCTATAATCCTAGCACTCTGGGAGACTGAGGCAAGTGGCTTGCTTGAGCTCTGGAGTTCGAGACCAGCCTAAGCAAAGTGAGATCCTGTCTCTACTAAAAATAGAAAAACTAGCCAGGCATCATGGCAGGCACCTGTAGTCCCAGCTACTAGGGAGGCTGAGGCAAGGGGATCACTTGAGCCCAAGAGTTAGAGGTTGCTGTTAGCAGTGACGCCATAGTGGCACTCTACCAAGAGAGATAAAGTGAGTCTCTATCAAGAAAGAAAGAAAGAAAGAAAGAAAGAAAGAAAGAAAGAAAGAAAGAAAGAAGGAAGGAAGGAAGGAAGGAGAGAAAGAAAGGCAGGCGGGCAGGCAGAAAAGAAAGAAAGAAAGAAAATATGACGGTTTGTCAAGTATACCATTGGCAAGAACCAATGACATTAGCATAATACTAATTCCTCAAGGCTAATTGCATTACATATGAGAGAGCCAGAAAGGAGATGTGAAAAATATACACATTGGCTACAAGCAGATTGTTTTATTTAGCACCCTGTCATCTCATTTGATTTTCCGGTGTGTGTCAACGTGACTACTAATTTGTTATATAATAGAAATATCAAGTACCGTTTAATTTTATATATCAACATAATTTGCAGTTAGTTGTAAATTAAAGTGTAGCAGATCCGTTTTTTTCTTTTGGCAATATTGTCATGACTTTGAACTGAATTTTGGTTAGGAAATTGCAGTGCAGTTTTTCAGAAAGTGCATAATCAGATAGGAAAATTTCAAATGTGCAATAATTACAGCATTTTAATTGAGCTAAGTTCAAATTGCCCTTAAGTTGATCATTTTAGAAGGCTACAAAAAATAAGAATAAGGTGAAATATATGGAAAAGAGTAGTATTAATAATATTGGAGAAAGTATCAACTCTAATCAGCTGACTTTGACTTTATTTGCACCTTGTTTAAAAGAAAAGGCATGAGGGCCAAGCATGGTGGTTCATGTCTATAATCCTAGCTTTCTGGGAGGCCAAGGAAGGTGGATTGATTGAGCTCAGGAGTTTGAGATCAGCCTGAGCAAGAATGAGAGCCCATCACTACTAAAAATAGAAAAACTAGCTGGATGTAGTGGTGCACACCTGTAATCCCAGCTACTCGGAAGCCTGAGGCAAGAAGATTGCTCAAGCCCAAGAATTTGAGGTTGCTGTGAGCTACGATGATGCACTCTATAGCCAGGATGATAGAGTGAGACTATGTCTTAAAAAAAAAAAAAAAGAACAAAGAAAGAAAGAAAAAGAAAGGTATGATATTTTCTTTTTTAAAATATGATTTTATTAGGGCAGGTGCGGTGGCTCATGCCTCTAATCCCAGCACTCTAGGGATGCTGAGGCAGGTGGATTGCCTGAGCTCAGGAGATGGAGACCAGCCTGAGCTAGAGCAAGAGCCCATCTCTACTAAAAATAGAAAAATTAGCTAGGCATTGTGGCAGGTGCCTGCAGTCCCAGCTACTTGGGAGACTGAGGCAAGGAGATTGCTTGAGCCTGAGAGTATGAAGTTACTATGAGCTATGACCCCACAGCACTCTACTCAGGGCAACAGAGTAAGACTCTGTCTCAATAAATAAATAAATATAAATGAATAAAATAAAATATGGTTTTATCAAATGAGCAAAACCCCCAAATGGCATATACATCAATGTGTTATAATGATGTTCTTGCAAATGAAAGCTTAAAACCAACAAAATTTAAAATATACTTGGAAACATGACATGTTGAGTTAGTCTCTTGAATATTTTCCAAAAATGAAAAATGTGTATAATGTGATAGGCAAATATTCTGAGTCATGATGTGGCTGTCAGTAAGAAAGGCTTACTATTGTTGTGGTTGGTTACACATTATGTGCCTTTAAAGAGAAGATTGCTCACGTGGTTTCTGGAAAAAAAAACCCAACAACTATTCTTCTGGCATGTAGTTTGGTGTGTACAGCTTTTGCAGTATATAAACCAATAAAAATGTCTTAGCAATAGTATAATTTCTCCTTGAACCTATATTGTTGCAGAATGTTAGAAACGATAGTTATTATGCTATCACAATCTGGTATTGATTTTACAATCCATGGTGAGAAAGTCAAGTTGAAAGTTGTGTGATACTTCGTTTATGCCTCATCTTACTGGTAAGACTGTTTTCATCTCACTATGTTGTTTAGTTCATCTCCTCCCACAAAACTGAATTACAAGTAGTTAGAAAATTGACAATTGCAATTTGGTCACTATAAATTAGTCCAGAAAAATATAAAGGCATTATATGAGAGTAACAGAAATTACTGAAAATATAACTAAGTTATGTTAAAACTGTTAGAAACGTCAAAGAATAATGCTATATAATGCTTTTATGTTGTAAATCTTCAAAAAACTGCTGAAATTCATATGTATGTTGGTGTGGGAAAAAGTCGATTTCTTTTTATTTTTTTATTTTTTTGAGACAGAGCCTAAAGCTGTTGCCCTGGGTAGAGTGCTATGGCATCACAGCTCACAGCAACCTCCAACTCCTAGGCTCAAGCGATTCTTCTGCCTCCCAAGTGGCTGGGACTACAGGCGCCCGCCACAATGCCTGGCTATCTTTTGGTTGCAGCTAGCATTGTTATTTGGTGGACCCGGGCTGGATTCAAACCCACCAGTTTAGGTGTATGTGGCTGGTGCCTTAGCTGCTTGAGCCACAGGCGCCAAGCCAAAAGTCAGTTTCTTAAAAACAAATCTTCATGGATTAGAGCTAAGACCATACCATTTACTATCATATCAAAGTTGATTTCCTAAAGAAAATTCCAAAGCAAATTATAAGAATACAAGAATGAAATTACTATTTTTCTAGCTGAAAGACAATCTCAATTGGAAAATATTTCCAAAGTTGTGTTTTGTTTTTTGTTTTTTTTTCAAACAAAGTTGTGTTTTGAGTAACAATATTGGCCGATCCAGCTGATTTTTTTTTTTTTGACATTCTCAGTAGAGTTAAAAACTTTGCAGAAAACTGCTTTCACACAGCAAGCCTGTTCAAGCATTCCAAATGGCATTATTGCTATGACACGCGAGATTTCAACATAGTATGTGCCACTGGATCTGTGGTTCTCTAATGTGGTCACTATTCTGGCAGCATCCACATCTCAAGGGACTGGTGAAACTCCAGCCCCAACTCAAACCTCCTGAATCAGAAATTCGGGGATGGGGCCCAGCAATCTCATTTAACAAGCCCTCCAGGTGATTTTACTCTTGATCTTAGCCAAAAGGCCGGGAAACGAAACGATGCCTCCAGGTGATTCTAATGCAAGGTCAAGACTGAGAACAGGATATAAGATGTTTCCAACTCTGCTGAAACAAACTGCTGGGACCTCATTAATGAATGCAGTTTGAATGGAATGAAATGAAGTTAGAGATAGTGTCACACTCCTCGTCTCCTGTGTTGGTGTCCGTATTTGTGGTACTTTCTTGTACATTATTCTTGTAATTTATTTTGTAAAAATATAACTGCTATGTACTTAATAATTTCAAAAACTAAAAACTATTTGTTAATTTTAAAGTTAACTAGCCTTTTAGTGACTTTGTTGTATCTGCTTTTTGTTGGAAAGCATTTAAATACTTGGTGGTAGCATGGAAGTCCACAGTGTCAGTTGATCCTGTAGATGGGTATCAGTCATCTGTGACCTCAAGGGTGTCTTGATTTGGGTTAGGTAGGAGAATGTAGATTTGCAGCAATAAGTGATTGAAAAGCAAAAGGCATTTTTGTGTGCATGTTGCCAAAGATGTGAATATTCTACTGCATTTTTCCATATTTCCGTTGGATCCTTGTTAGCATCCAGCAATGACTCTAAAATGTCATCTATTAAGAGCTCAATCAATTCCATCTGTAGGGATTTTTTGTTTGTTTTTTGTAGAGAAGAGTCTCGCTTGTTGCTCAGGCTAGAGTGCCATAGTATCATCCTAGCCCATAGCAACCTCAAACTCTTGGGCCCAAGTGATCTTCTTGCCACAGCATCCCAAGTAGCTAGGACTACAGGTGCCTGCCACAGTGCATGGCTAGTTTTTCCTATTTTTAGTAGTCTTCCAAATAGCTGGGACTACAGGTGCCTGCCATGACAGGCTAGCTAAGTTTTTTTTCTTCTTTTATTAGAAAAGGTGTTTTGCTCTTCCTAAGGCTAGTCTCCAACTCCTTAGCTCAAGGCCTCCCACAATGCAGGATTAGAGGTGTGAGGCACCTCACCTGGCTTTTTTTTTTTTTTTTTGAGACAGAGTGTCACTTTGTTGTCCTGGGTTGAGTGCTATGGCATCGTAGGTTGCTCACAGCAACCTCAAACTCTTGGGCTCAACCCATCCTTTTGCCTCAGCCTCCCACCGAGTAGCTGGTCCTACAGATGTCTACCATGATGCCTGGCTAGTTTTTTCTATTTTTAGTAGAGCCTGAGTATCACTTTTGCTCAGCCTGGTCTGGAACTCCTGAGCTTAGGTAATCCATCTGCCTCAGCCTTCTAGAGGCAAGGGAGGGTATGAGCCACCACACACAGCCAGGAAGCTCATTTTATTCTTTGGTATTTTAAATGTGTTCATTTTAAAAATAAAATAAAGGGCCGCACCATAGCTCAGTGAGTAGGGTGCCGGCCATATACACTGAGGCTGATGGGTTTGAACTCAGCCTGGGCCTGCTAAAACAATCACAACTGCCACATACACACACACACACAAATAGCGGTGTTGTGGCGGGCCCCTGTTGTCCCAGCTACTTGGGAGGTTGAGGCAAGAGAATCACTTGAGCCCAAAGTTTGAGGTTGCTGTGAGCTGTGACACCATGGCACTCTAACCAGGGTGACAGCCTGAGACCCTGTCTCAAAAAAATAAAAATATAGGCTCGGTGCCTGTAGCTCAAGTGGCTAAGGCGCCAGCCACATACACCTAAGGTGGCAAGTTTGAATCCAGCCCAGGCCCGCCAAACAACAATGATGGCTGCAACCAAAAAACAGCCGGGTGTTGTGGCAGGTGCCTGTGGTCCTAGCTACTTTGGAGGTGGAAGCAGGAGACTCGCTTGAGCCCAGGAGTTGGAGGTTGCTGTGAGCTGTGATGCTATGGCATTCTACCCAGGGGGATCAGCTTGAGGCTCTGTCTCAAATAAAATAAAATAAAATAAAAATATAAACATATGTATTAATAAAAATATGAAAAGATAAACAAATATGTATTAATAAAAATAAAAGAATTTGTTCCGTATGGTTTCAATTCAGTCAAAAGGTTGCACTTAAGGACCTGCAAGACCACATGTGGCCTTAAGGCTACAAGTTCCCCACCCCTGGGTTAGAGTAATTGGTTTAGGTTTTATGATGAGCTTTGGTGGGGAAAGAAGTTCTGGTTTTGGCTTGGTGCCTGTGGCTCAAGCAGCTAAGGCACCAGCCACATACACCTGAGCTGGCAGGTTCAAATCCAGCCTGGGCTCGCCAAACAACAATGAGGGATGCAACCAAAAAATAGCCAGGCGTTGTGGTGGGTGCCTATAGTCCCAGCTACTTGAGAGGCAGAGGCAGGAAACTCACTTGAGCCCAGGAGTTGGAGGTTGCTATGAGCTGTGATGCCACAGCAGTTCTACCCAGGGCAACAGCTTGAGGCTCTGTCTCAAAAAAAAAAAAAAAAAAAAGTTCTGGTTTCTGTGATGCACCTTGGGGAGGAGAAATTCTAGTTTTTACAGCTAGCCAAGGGAGACTGAGAAGCCAGAGATGGGAGGGCAGCAGAAAGTCAGAGCTGTTCTGAGTCTGTCATTTTAGGGACTTATTTTCTGAGACCCCCACACTTCCTAGCAGTGAGAAGGAGTGAACCACTGACATACCAACAACACGGATGAGTCTCAGAAACATGATAAATGAAAGAAGTGGGACACAAAAGACCATCTCCCATCTGCTTCCATTTGTGTGAAGTTCTAAAACAGTCAAAATGTATGGTGATGAAAATTAGAGCAGTGGTGAGTTGGGGGGAAAGAATTGACTGGGAAGAGACATGAGGGAATTTTCTGGAGCAATGAAAATATTCTGTATCCATTGGGTATTGATTAATTTGGGGTGTTGGTTACAATAGGTATATACAAATGTCAAAATTCATCAAATTATACACTTGAGATCTATACATCTAACCTTATCAATTGATACCCTAGTAAAACCAAGGGAAAATAGAACAACAATAGTAATGGATTGTAACATATTGAATAAAAAAGAATCCATGAGTCCATAGTGATACTCTAGATAAGAGGTGGGCGAACACTTTTGGGAGGGATATCATCTAATAAAGGGGTAAGTGATGATAGAATTAGAAAATTACCATTTAGCAACCACAAGCAGAACACTCCAGGCAGGGATCATGAAAGAATGCTAAAAACTGCTGGGTTAAAATTGGTTGGGGAACAAGATATTCTCAGTCTTGAAGGTCACAGATTATTTATCAACTATAAAGGAGAAGATGTGCCTTTCCAGTGAAGACACATTAACCAAGAGATCAAACTTAGCATCATCAAGAATGGGATGAATTTGTATTACTCCTCTGATGTGAAGCAATTCAAAAAACACACCATCACCTCGGTAGTATTCTTGCCAAAAAAGTTTAATCCTGGGAAATCAAAAGAGCAGATCCACATGGTAGGGCATTCAGTACAATTGGCCTGGACTCCTAAAAACTGTTGATATCCTGAAAGACAAAGAGGATGAGGGATTCTTCTAGATCAGTAGTTCTCACCCTTCCTAATGCCGTGACCCTTTAATACAGGTCCTCAAATACAGGTGACCCCCAAACATAAAATTATTTTCATTGCTACTTCATAACTGTGATTTGCCACTGTTATGAATCGTAATGTGTTTTCCAATGGTCTTAGGAGACCCTTGCGAAAGGGTCATTCAACCCCCAAAGGGGTCGAGACCCACAGGTTGAGAACCGCTGTTCTAGATTAAAAGATAGCAAAAAAGACACTACCTTCAAATGCAATGCATGGTCCTTGATTAAATCCTGAATTGGGGAGGGCTATAAGGGACATTTTGGGGTGACTGCAGATTTTTGAATATGGATCATAAGATAATATTAGATCATCATTATATTTCTTGGGTGTGATAGTGTTATGAGTAGTAGAACTTGTCCTTTTTCTTAAGAGGTACATACTGAAATATTAAGGTGAAGTGTCATGATATCTATAATTTATTTCCAAGTGGGTTATCAAAAAACTGTTCTATATATACCTTTCCATATATCAATACATGCATGTATATCTGTCACTCTATATATTCATTCTTCATATATACAAATACACATATATTTGAGACAAAGACTTGTTCTATCGCCCAGGCTGGAGCGCAGCGACTCCTAGGCTCAAGTGATCCTCCTGCCTCAGCATCCCAGCTACCATGCCCAGCTAATCTTTTTTTCAATTTTAATTTTGGAGAGATAGGGCCTCCGCTATGTGGCCCAAGCTGGGTCTCAAACTCCTGGCATCAAGTGGTCCTCAGCTTCCCAAAGTGCCGGGGTTACAGGTGTGATCCACCGGTTTATGTATATTGAGAAAGAGAGAAAGAAAACATAATGATAATGATTGGTAAATCTAAGCACAGGGCATTCCAGTATTCATAATATTATTCTTTCAATTCTGTATGTATATTTGAAAAATTTCCCAAACAGCTGGAAGAGGAATAAGTGCAAATAAAGGGGTTGGCCCGTGGTAAGTGCTCAACAAAGGGTGGGTCTTACACATGAGTATAAACCCCATGAGCTCAAGGACATTTGTTTCTTTCTTCTTTTTTTATTTTTATTAACTTTATTTATTTATTATTTTTTTGAGACAGAGTCTCATTATGTTGCCCTCAGTACAGTGCCGTGGCATCACAGCTCACAGCAACCTCAAATTCTTGGGCTGAAGCGATTCTCTTGTTTCAGCCTCCCAAGTAGCTGGGACTACAGGCGCCCACCACAACACCCAGCTATTTTTTTATGGCAATTGTCATTGTTGTTTAGCATACCCGGGCCGGGTTTGAACCTGCCAGCCTTGGTGTATGTGGCCAGTGTCGTCCTAACCACTGAGCTACAGGCACTGAGCCTGCCTGCCTGCCTTCCTTCCTTCCTTCCTTCCTTCCTTCCTTTCTTTCTCTCTCTCTCCCTCTCTTTCTTTTCTTTCGTCTTGCTTTGTTGTTCAGGCTAGAGTGCAGTGGGGTCATCACAGCTCACTGCAAGGTCAAACTCCTGGCCACAAGAGATCCTCATTCCTCAGCTTCCCAAAGTGCTAGGATTACAGGCGAGATCCCCACCTAGCCCCTGTTTATTTAACACTATATCTCCAGCACTTGTGAGTGTCTGACATGTAAGGTGATACTCAACAATCATTTTAAAGAGGGCAGCGCCTGTGGCTCAATGAGTAGGGCGCCGGCCCCATATCATGAGAATGGCGGGTTCAAACCTGGCCCTGGCCAAACTGCAACAAGAAAATAGCCAGGCGTCGTGGCAGGCACCTGTAGTCCCAGCTACTGGGGAGGCTGAGGCAAGAGAATTGCCTAAACTTAAGAGCTGTAGGTTGCCGTGAGCTGCACAGCACTCTACCAAGGGCAACACAGTGAGACTCTGTCTCTACAAAAAAAAAGAAACATTTTAAAGACAAATCATCAAGAGAGTGTATGTTAGAAATGTAATGTGAGTCTCAGTGCCTGTGACTCAAGCAGCTAAGGAGCCAGCCACATACACCAGAGCTGGCAGGTTCGAATCCAGCCTGGGCCTGCCAAACAGCAATGACGGCTGCAACCAAAAAATAGCCAGGCATTGTGGCGGGCGCCTGTGGTCCCAGCTACTTGGGAGGCGGAGGCAGGAGACTTGCTTGAGCCCAGGAGTTGGAGGTTGCTGTGAGCTGTGATGCCATAGCACTCTACCCAGGACAACAGCTTGAGACTCTGTCTCAAAAAAGAAATGTAATGTGAAAAAATATCATGGTCAAAAATGACATACAGGGTGATGGATAGTCACACGGGACAACTGTTAGTATGGCCTGGATATAAGGATACCAGTTATTTTGGTTAAAATGACTTCTCCAAGCTTAAAAAATATGATGTGAAAACATTTTCCCAGAAAATCTGTCTGCCCCAACTGAGATGAGTTTGGCAGTTCATTTACAAGAAGTAATATTCTTTGGATAACGTCATCATGTTTGCTTAAGCCATTTGGGATTATTGCGGAAAAAATAATTAGCCAGTCTGGGAGCTTCATTTTTTGTAGCGCTGACCCCAATTCACATCAACTGGCCTCTTGCGGGAAAGGTACTGCGCCCTCTGGTGGTAGGAGACACTCAGTTAGTTTCCATGGAAAAGGCCCCGGAACAGAGGTGAAGTCGCAAGTGCTTTTACACCGAAGTTTCTGAAAACTTATCTCTTTGCATCCTACTCACGGGGTGTCCTTAAGGACTGAATTTGAGGAGGTCATTTTTGAGCCAGTAAATACTTAGCTTTGGGGAATGAATGAGCCAAATTTAGGGATGAGAAGTGACATTTGCAGTTGAGACAAGCTGAGGTAGGAAGACTTGTCCCTATGTTGGTGCCAAGGGAAAACTGGAGTGCCATAAAATTGTGAAATTCGTCAGAATTCTTCTCATTGTGACCAGGGTAAGAATATACACTACCACATCTGTCAGGAACAGCTCTGGGCAGAACCCCAAGCTGAGGATTATCCAGGGTTGTCTGCTTCCCAGAGACAGCTACCAATGCCCAGCTTTGTATCCCTGGAAACACCTTTTCTTTTTATTTCTTTTGTTATGAATTGCAAATATTATAAACTTACTATAATTTTTTTTTCCGGCCAGGGGCAATGGCTCATGCCTCCAATTCCACTTTCAGAGGCTAAGTTGGAAGGATAGCTTAAGGCCTGGGTAATATAGTAAGATTCCCATCTCTACTAAAAATAAAAAACTCCATACTATTTTCCATAGCAGCTACACTATTTGACATTTCCACCAAAATTACACAAGGGTTCTAGTTTCTCCACATCATTGACAATACTTGTTGTTTTCTGGGTTTTAATAGTGGCTATCCTAAAAGAATGCAAGGCGATAACTCCTTGCAGTTTTGATTTGCATTTCTCTGAGGGTGCTTAGCTGGTATAAGTACCTTTTCATGTGCTTATTGACCATTTGTGTATCTTCTTGGAGGAAATGTCTATTCAAGTCCTTTGCCTAACCTAAAAATCTGATTATTTGTTTTCTTTCATTGTAGGAGGTCTCTATATGTTCTAGATATTAACTTCTTTTTTTTTTTTTTATGAGACAGAGCTTCAAGCTGTCACCCTGGGTAGAGTGTCCCATCACAGCTCACAGCAACCTCTAAACTTCTGGGCTCAAGCCATTCTCCTGCCTCTGCCTCCCAAGTATCTGGGACTATAGGTGCCTGCCACAATGCCCAGCTATTTTTTGGTTGCAGCCATCATTGATGTCTGGCAGGCCCAGGCTGGATTCAAACCCACTACTTCAGGTGTATGTGGCTGGTGCCTTAGCCACTTGAGCCACAGGCTCTGAGCCAGATATTAACTTCTTTTTTCTTTGAGACAGAGCCTCAAGCTGTCACCCTGGGTAGAGTACTGTGGAATCACAGCTCACAGCAACCTCCAACTCCTGGGCTCAAGTGAGTCTCTTGCCTCCACCTCCCAAGTAGCTGGGATTACAGGTGCCCGCCACAATGCCCGGCTATTTTTTGGTTTTTGGTTGCAGCCATCATTGTTGTTTGGCAGGCCCAGGCTGGATTTGAACCCTCTACCTCAGGTGTATGTGGCTGGTGCCTTAGTTGCTTGAGCCACAGGCGCTGAGCCAGATATTAACTTCTTATCAGACAGATGATTTGCAAATGTTTTCTCATTCTATAGGTTGCGTTTTCATTCTCTGGATTGTGTCCCTTGATGAGCAGAAGTTATAAAGTTTGATATAGGCCCATTTGTCTATTTTTGCTTTTGTTGCTTATGCTTTTGATGTCATATGCAAGAAATTATTGCCAAATCCTATGTCATGAAGATTTTTCTCTATATTTACATCTAAAATTTTTATAGTTTTAGGTCTTCTGCTTAGGTTTTTTTTTTTTTTTTTTTTTTTGCAGTTTTTGGCCGGAGCTGGGTTTGAACCCACCACCTCCAGCATATGGGGCCAGTACCCTACTCCTTCCAGCCACAGGCACCACCCCACTTAGGTTTTTAATCCATTTTGAGTTGATTTCTATATATGGTGTACAGTAAGAGTCTAACTTTATTCTTTTGCATGTGAATATTCAGTTTTCCCAGCGCCATTTGTTAAAAAGACCATCCTTTCCCCATTGTGTTATCTTTGTTGAAGATTATTTCACCATATGAATGAGGATTTACTTCTGGGTTCTTCATTCTAGTCCATTGGTCTATATGTCCATCTTTATGCCAGTATCACACTGTTCTGATTACCATAGCTTTATAATACGTTTTATCGTTAGGAAATGTGAGGCCTCTGACTTTGTTTGAGATTCTACATGAATTTTAGGTTTTTTTCCCTATTTCTTCAAAAAGTGCCATTAAGATTTTGATAGGGGCTCGGCTCAAGTGGCTAAGGCACCAGCCACATATACCCAAGGTGGTGGGTTCAAATCCAGCCTGGGCCGACCAAACAACAATGATGGAAGCAACCAAAAAATAGCCAGGCGTTGTGGCAGGTGCCTGTGGTCCCAGCTACTTGGGAGGCAGAGGCAGGAGACTCACTTGAGTCCAGGAGTTGGAGGTTGCTGTGAGCTGTGATGCCACAGCACTCTATCCAGAGGGACAGCTTGAGGCTCTGTCTCCAAAAAAGAAAAAGATTTTGATAGGGATTGTGTTGACTCTATAAATTGCTTTGTGTAGAAGGACAGTTTAACAATATTGATTCTTTCAATTCATGAGCACAGGTTGTCTTTTCATTTGTTTGTTTCTTCTTTAATTGATTTCACTGTTTTGAATTTTCAGTGCAGAAGTCTTTTACCTCCTTGGTTAAATTTACTCCCAAGTATTTTATTCTTTTCTATATTTTTGTAAATGGGCTTGTTTTCTTACTTTCCTTTTCTGATTCTTCACTGTTAGTGTATACAAACACAACTAATTTTTACATCTTGATTTTATATCTTGAAACTTTGTTAAATTTGTATATTAATTCTAGAAGTGTGTGTATGCGTAATTTTTAGAGTTTTCTACATATAAGATCATATTACTTGCAAAAATAATTTTACTTCTTCCTTCCCAATTTGGATGCTTTTTATTTCTTTTTCTTGACTAAGTGCTCTGGCTAGGACTTCCAGTGTTGCTAAAGGAGTAATTATGGAGCAAAAAGTTTGGACTTTGGGTGAGAGGGGTTGAGTGGTACAAACCTATTTGATACAGTGAAGACTGTTCTGGTGTGGGCACATGAAAAGACCCAATGCAAGCTTTATACAAGGTATCCATGTAATAAAAACTTTTGTGGCTTGGAGCCCTAGCTCAGCAGCTAGGGTGCCAGCCACATACACTGAGGCTGGTGGGTTCAAACCCAGCTTCAGCTAGAACAACAATGAAACTACAACAACAACAGAACAACAAAAATAGCTGGGTGTTTGTGGCTGGTGCCTGTAGTCCCAGCTACCTGGGAGGCTGAGGCAAGAGAATCCCTTAAGCCCAAGAGTTTGAGGTTGCTATGAGCTGTTGACACTACTGCACTCTACTGAGGGCAACATAATGAGACTCTGTTTCAAAAATAAAATAAAAATAAAAACTTTTGTACCAACCTAAGATTTTGAAAAAAACTTTAAACTTCTTTATGACTTAATTCATATTGTTAAAAAATTGATTTCCAGGGAAGGAAGGCCTCTCTCTATACATGGAAAAGCCCACGTGAGGAGTTCCCCTCTTTCCAACATTGCAACAACAAAACAACCGTGACACATGGGCGGAGTCAGACAATGCTGTGTGCAAAGTAAACTACCTTGGCTCGGCGCCTGTAGCTCAAGTGGCTAAAGCGCCAGCCACATACACCTGAGCTGGCAGGTTCGAATCCAGCCCGGACCGCCAAACAACAGTGATGGCTGAAACAAACAAACAAAAAAAATAGCCAGGCATTGTGGCAGGCGCCTGTGGTCCCAGCTACTTGGGAGGCGGAGGCAGGAGACTGGCTTGAGCCCAGGAGTTGGAGGTTGCTGTGAGCTGTGATGCCATAGCACTCTACCCAGGGGGATAGCTTGAGGCTCTGTCTCAAAAAAAACAAAAACAAAAACAAAAAAACAAAAAACAAAGTGAACTACCTTAAGGTATGAAGTTACCTTAGCAATTATTTTCCTTTTTGTTCCCCCAAACCCCATTTTTTGGGAAAAAATTTTTTTTCAAAAAAAAATTGATTTCCATAAAAGTACGTCAATTTATGTTCTCACTGTTAGCATTCTACTATTGCTATAATTGAAGATAGGCATTTTAAAATACATTTACTGGTTATTTTCACCTTGTGAATTGCCTGTTCCTATCTATCTATTTTTCTATTGTGCTGTTTGGCTTTTGGCTTATCTTTGTAACTTTGTAGTAGTTCCTGCACCTGTTCATTCATCCATTGATTCTATTAACAAATATTTTATCACATACTAAGTGCCAAATACTGTTTTGGGTGCTAGGGATGGATGTAGCAAAGAACAAAACAGACCAAAATTATACTTTAGTGGTGGTGGGGGAGGGGTAGAGAGTAAATAACTATATATCAGGCAAGGGTAAGTGTGTGTGTGTGTGTGTGTGTGTGTTTTGAGATAGAGTCTCACTTTGTTGCCCTGGTAGAGTGCCATGGTGTCACTGCTCACAGCAACCTCAAACTCCTGGGCTCAAGCAATTCTCTTGCCTCAGTAGTCCCTCCTGAGTAGTTGGGACTATGGGTGCCTGCCACAACACCCAGCTAGATTTTTTTTTTTTTTTAGAGACGGGGTCTCGTTCTTGCTCTGGCTGGTCTCCAACCTGTGAGCTCAGGCAATCCACCCGCCTCTGCCTCCCAGAGTGCTAGGATTACAGGTGAGAGCCTGTCTGTGTTTTCTTAGTTGTTTTTTTTTTTTTTTAAAGCAGGTAATAATATGGAACATCTCTTAAGAGGGAAGATCTTGGCAGAAACGTGGTGATTAAAAATAATAATAATAATAATAAAGCAAGCAATTTGGAAAGCCTCCTGAGATGAGAACTCTAGGCCTAGGTGTCAATAAAGTCTTCAAAAATTCTTGATATTAACTCTTTCCTGGAATATCACTGGCCTTTTGTGGTTCTTTATGGTGTCTTGTACAGAAAGGATTTTCATGTTGTAGAGGTCAATTTTATTAAACTTTTCCTATTCATGGCTTAGCTTTTATGCTTAAAAAGACCTTTCCTAGGCTGGGTACAGTGGCTCATGCCTGTAATCCGAGTACTCTGGGAGGTAGAGGCAGGTGGATTACTTGAGCTCAGAAGTCCAAGACCAACCTAAGCAAGAGAGTGACGCTGTCTCTAAAAATAGCCAGGCATTGTGGTGGCTGCCTATAGTCCCAGCTACTTGGGAGGCTGAGGAAAGAAGATTGCTTGAGCCCCAGAGTTTGAGGTTGCTGTGAGCTGTGACGTCAGAGCACTTTACCAAGGTGGCAAAGTGAAACTCTGTCTCAAAATAAATAAACAAATAAACAAAAAAGAATTTAAAAAGAAGAACTTTCCTACACCCAAAGCATGAAAGCATTCTTACATATTCACTTATATAAGTTTTTATTTTTGAATTTTGTATTCAGTTGTTTTAGTTGGAAGTTTAAAAAAAAATTTCTTTCCTTCTTTTTGAGACAGAGTCTCACTATGTCGCACTTGGTAGAGTGCCGTGGTGTCATAGCTCTCACAGCAACCTCCAACTCTTGGGCTCAAGAGAGTCTCTTGCCTCAGCCTCCCTAGTAGCTGGAACTACAGGTGTCTGCCACAATGCCTGGATTTTTTTTTTTTTTTAAGTAGAGACAGGGTCTAGCTCTGGCTCAGGCTGTTCTCCAACTTCTGAGCTCAGGGCAATCCACCGGCCTCTGCCTCCCAGAGTGCTCAGATTATAGGCCTGAGTCACCACGCCTGGCCCACTTCTATAAGTTTTATACCTAATTTTTAAATACCCTTATTGGGTCAGGGCCTGTGGTTCAAGCTACTAAGGCGCCAACCACATACAGCTGAGCTGTGTGGGTTCGAATCCAGCCCAGGCCCACCAAACAACATTGATGGCTGCAACCAAAAAATAGCCAGGTGTTGTGGTGGGCGCCTGTAGTCCCAGCTACTTGGGAAGCAGAGGCAGGAGAATCCCTTGAGCCAAGGATTTGGAGGTTCCTGTGAGCTGTGATGCCTGGTACTTTACCCAGGGGGACAGCCTGAGGCTATGCCTCAAAAAATAAAATAAAATAAAGAATACCTTTATTGAGGTATAACTTAGATATCATAGAGGTATAATTTAGATGAACTCTGATTTGAGATTTCATTTAAGGTTTGTTTTGTTTGTTTGTTTTTTTGAGACAGAGTCTCACTTTGTCGACCTCGGTAGAGTGCTATGGCATCACAGCTAACATAAGGTGACTAGACGTCCCGCTTTTGGCAGGACAGTCCTGATTTTTAACAATTTGTCCCGTGTCCCAAGGCGTTTTATAAAAGTCCCTGTTTTTGAAAAGAATGCACAAACGGGTGGGAGAACAAGAAGGGAATATACGGTTTTCAGCTGTCATGTGGCTATTTCACCAGGATATGAGTTTTATATTCTTTTTGTTAATTTTATAATGTTAAACTGTAATAATAACAAATAATTGTTGAGAAGTGATTATCGACAACTGCTTATCAAAGTTGGCATTGTTGTCAGTCCCCGCCCTGCCTCGCCCCCTGCCCCGCCCTCACCCCGCCCCCTCCGTCAATGTCCGGCTTTGCCAATGTTAAGATCTGGTCACCTTAAGCTCACAGCACCCTCCAACTCTTGGGCTTAGGCAATTCTCTTGCCTTAGCCTCCCAAGTAGCTGGGACTACAGGCACCCGCCACGATGCCTGGCTATTTTTTGTTGCAGTTTGGCCGGGACTGGGTTTGAATCCGCCACCCTCGGTATATGGGGAGGCTCCCTACTCAGTGAGCCACAGCACTGCCCCTTGTTTTTTTTTTTTTTTTTTTGAGACAGAGTCTCACTACATAGCCCTGGGTAGAGTGCTGTGGCATCGCTGCTCACAGCAACGTCAAACTCTTGGGCTTAAGTGATTCTTGCCTCAGCCTCTCAAGTAGCAGGGACTACAGGCGCCCGCCACAATGCCCAGCTATTTTGTTGTAGTTGTCACTGTTGTTCGGCATGCCTGGCTGGATTCGAACTTGTCAGCTCTGGTATGTGTGGCTGGCGCCCTAGCCGCCGAGACAGCTGTGTTTTGTTTTTAGTGTGTTGCCCTTGGTATGGTGGCATCACAGCTCACAGCAACCTCCAACTCGGGGGCTTAAGTGATTCTCTTGCCTCAGCCTCCCAAGTAGCTGGGACTACAGGTGCTCGGCACAATGCCCGGCTATTTTGTTGTTGTTGTCATTGTTGTTTAGCAGGTCCGGGCCAGGTTCAATCCCGCCAGCCATGGGTGCATGTGGCCGGCCAGCACCCTAACCACTGAGCTACGGACGCCAAACTCATATTAGGTTTTGGTGTTAACTTAGGCACCTAACATTATTTTATTCTTTCCACATTTATTTGAAATATCTCCCTTAAAACATGCTAAAGTTGGGCGGCACCTGTGGCTCATTGAGTAGGGCCCCAGCCTCATATACTGAGGGTGGCAGGTTCAAACCTGGTCCTGGCCAAACTACAACAAAAAATAGCTGGGTGTCGTGGCGGGTGCCTGTAGTCCCAGCTACTTGGGAGGCTGAGGCAAGAGAATCACCTAACCCCAAGAGTTGG
>CAUYQV010114835.1:0-17051 GCA_963574575.1 Galagoides demidoff
TACTGACCTTGCTATTTGTTTTGTTTTGTTTTACCTCTTTTATGTTTATTTATTTTTTATTTATTTATTTTTATTAAATCATAGTTGTGTACATTAATACTATCGTGGGGTATAGTGTGTTGTTTCCATATACAATTTGAACTACTTTCATCCATTTGGCCAACATAGCCTTCATGTCCTTCTCATAGTGGTTGTGTTAAGACATTTATATTCCACATTTAGGAAGATTCACTTGTACCCTTATAGGATAAATCATAGGCGTGATCCCAGCAATCACCCTCCCTCCACCCAGCCTCTCCCCTTTGCCCATATTCTTGGGCTAAAATTGGGTTACAGCTTTCCTATGATAGCTAAAAATTAGTTTCATAATAGGGTTGAGTACATTGGATACTTTTTCTTCCATTCTTGAGATACTTTGCTAAGAAGAATATTTCCAGCTCCATCCATGTAAACATGAAGGAGATAAAGTCTTCATCTTTCTTTATGGCTGCATAGTATTCCATGGTGTACATATGCCACAATTTATCGATCCATTCATGGGAAGAAAGCAATTTTATTACAGATAATGTCAGCCAGGAGAATGAGAAGGGCAGCCTCAAATAAGTGCAAGTGCTTTTACTGTGAGTTGTGAAATGGAGATCAGGCTTAGTGAGGTTTGAAGGCATGAGGTCTTCACATGGTCTGATTCAAGGCTCAGCAGTTCGTGAGAGATGGTGAGTCATTAGGATGTTCTGTGGATAAGTTAATTAAACAAGGAAGATCACACTGTTTTTTGTGTTAGGCTTGACTGTTCTGAAAGTCTGAGGTATTGGGGAGAGAACAAAATATAACTATTGCAAGGGGTCATTTGGAAAAGCTGATTACAATTCTCCCTTCTAGTTGATCCTTAATCAATCTTTTGGGAAATCAAGGCATGGTTCCACTGACTGCTTTCTGCTACAATAGGATGGTAGTTGGTGTATAAGGATCAATGAAAGTATTGGGTCTGTAACTGAAAATACTCATGGGCCCCACACATCTTATTCATTTGTTAGTAGGCTTTGTGACAAACAACAACTTAAGACCACTTAACAGCTCACGAGACAGACTGAATCCACATTTTTATTCCTGCGAACTTGACTGATGTATGGGAGATCAGGAGTACCTCAAAGGGATAACCACATTCTGGCTTCAGTTGATCTCTGGGGTGTTGGTTCCTTTCTTAAGCAGCACTCAGTCTCCTGGCTTTGGTGAATGGAGGGGCACATCCATCAGGAACTGGAGCTTGCTGGAAGCAGACCTAGAGATACTAGTTAGCATGTCACCTATCTGCTTCATATGCAAATGAGTCTCCATTTCCAGGGACAGAATATCCTTAGATAATATCTGATTATATGCCTATAGGAGTAGTCTTCCATATAAAATTTCAAAGTGAGGCTGGGCACGGTGGCTCACGCCTGTAATCCTAGCACCCTGGGAGCTGAGGTGGGTGGATTGCTTGATCTCACGAGTTCAAGACTAGCCTGAGCAAAAGTGAGACCCCTGTCTCTACTAACAATAGAAAAAACTGAGGCAAGAAGATCATTTGAGCCTGCACTGGAGGTTGCTGTGAGCTATGATGCCACAGCACTCTACCCAGGGCAACGGCTTCAGACTCCATTCAAAAAAAAAAATTCAAAGGGGCTAAACATGCTCTGGGAGCCACCTGAATTCTCAACAGGGCAAGGAACAGTACTTTATCCTAGATTAAGTTGGCCTCTCGGCAAATTTTATAGAGAGTCTTTAATTTCACACTCATGACCTGAATTTCAAAAATCTGGTCATATTTTATTAAAACTATATTAATTCTTGATAAGAATGTTCTAGACATCTGAAATAGTAACTGAAAGAACTGCTCTCTAACCTAGTAACTGAAAGAACTGCTCTCAACTCACCATCTGCAGCCCAAGTCAGCCAAAAAATCACCCATTCCAGGAAACTCAGACGCAGCTAGAAATTTATATTAAATTAGTTTACTTTTGTACAAAAGAACCAGTTCACTTTTTTCCATATTCAATATTTAGCTTTGGTGAAATTCTGTCATGTTCTTCTTCGTCTGTTACTGAAGCATTAGTGTTTCCATCCCTCTTGCTATAAGTTCTTTTAGTTTAGTTTTCTTCTGTGGGTAAATTTTGTATGACTTTTCTGTTTTTTCTCAACTTCACCACTCATATCTCACCTTAGCATTCCATCATTCCCTCCAGTAAGCAGCAAATTGGATTTCAGTAAAAAGTAGACCTGGGATATCCCTACACTGTTGTCCTTGATCTTGAACAAGCCTGTATTCTAGGTTTTAGAATCAGCAGAATAAGATTGAAGAAGTTCATATTCCAAGAAGGCTGCAACTAGGGATTGAAGACCCTCCTTAGCTTGACGTTTTAATGGTTACTCCCTGATTCAGGGAAAGACACTCCTGGTTTTACCTTGATATGGATCGGGTGGGTCCACATGTGTCCTTCTAGGTCATCCAATAGCCCATACTTTAGGGTTGAATTGGTTGAGAACTTTGATGAAAGAGCTTGCAACTTGCAAAGCACAGTGATATTCTGGAGGAACTCGAGTATGTACTTGTTTGTTCTGAAAGGTCAGTTGAGCCTTCAACTTAGAAGACAAGCCTAACAACAGGAGAGAACACTCACATAAAAGGAAGCTGTGTATGAGGAAAAAATTTCCAATAGCACTGGGAAAAATATTTTTGAGAGGGTTCTCCCCACACTCCAGTTACCCACATTGAATCTTTATTGAGTACATTATATCAGTATTAATACAAAGAAATCAACCAGTCTATCACCCACCATAATTGTTACCCTGGGCTTCTAGTGGAAGATGTCATTTATGGGCTGTAATTGCTGGAGGCTTTGGGACTCATCAGTTTCCATCTTCTTTATCTAGCCCAGCCAATTGCAGGGCAGGCTTCCTACTACCCTCTGCTTTAGCTTGGGGCAGTCCTTCTTCCAATGACCTTCCTTTTTATAATAAGCACATATATTTTTTTGGGGGGGGTGTCACCTTTGGCCAATTCTTTCTCCCTCTCCTTAGGGTTGCAAAACTCTTTTATTAGGCCCCTTGGACCTCCTTTTCAGGGCTCCTGCCCAAAATTTAGCCTGCTGTTTCATTTCTTGCCATCCCTCCCACCCCAAAACCAATTTGTTATTCTCTAAAGTGTTCACAATTTATAAAAACTTTACAGGCTACTTCAACAGGTGAGATATTGGCAAGGTTAAAACATCTTTGAATTTTTGTAACTTTGGGGGATATTCGGCTTGCTTTGACCAATAAAGTTCGTACTGATCAGTCTTGAGTCTTCCCGATTCTCTGGATCTACATCTGTATACTTTTGGTAATCTTCTCAAATTCTTTCTAAAAAGGCTGAAGGATTCTCATCTGCATTCTGTCTTATTTCCTTGACCTTTGTTTAGGCTTCTGATCTTTGGGATGCCTTTCCTGAGTCCAACTAAAATGCAATCCTGAAAGTGTTGGATCTTACCTTTATTTCCATCATTCAGATTCCAGTTGGGGTCATGAGTAGGGTTCAACATATAATCTCTGGTCCTTACCTGGTTATTTGGGTCTTCTGCACGTTGCCAATCAGTCTCCTCATGGAATTCTTCTAGATAAATACAACAATCTTCAGAGGTTTTGTACATCTCTTCGGGTGGGATAATTTGTGGTAAAAATAGACTCAGAAATATCAACTAAATGCTTTTGGTCATTTCTGTAGGCATGGATATTTTGTTTCCAGTTATATAAATCAGAAGTGCTTTAAACCTACATTAGTCTAACAGGTTGTCCATTTTCATTTAACCCCTTTATGGGGACCTGCCTCTAAGGAAACTGCTTTGTTGAAAATGGAGGAAAAACCCAGAAAAATGAGTTCCTTGGCAGGTATGGAAGGGAAAGACCATAAACACAGGTTATTCGAGGCTGCAGAGAAGGAGAGCTAAGTCAGAGACTTAATTTAGGCAAATCTGTTAAAGGGCTCAGAACATTTGATCAAAACAATCACAGGTCATTGTAAAAAAAATAATAATTCATTTAACCAAGAATGATAATCAAAGGATTTTAAAGGCAATACATAAGGTTACAGGGATGTAAAAGCCTTAACTTTTTAAAGCTTGGTTTTCTAAGGTAATAAAATACCTGATAAGGAAACATAGGAATTATCTTGATAAAACACAAAATCTTTGTTTCTTAGGCCAGTTATGAAAAGGTAAAACAAAACTCTTTGCACTTGAGTTAATCAGATGTAAGAGTATGCCCAGGGTAATGAGTGACCATTATAAAGGAAATAAGAAACTAAAAACCTTGGCCCTGAGCAGGGAAATATATGACTCTAAACCAATTTATAAGTTTTAGAACAATTTTATTTGTAAGAATTTATCTTATTTATATTTACCTAATTTATTTTGTTAACAGTTTCCCTCAATTACTTGTGAAAGTTCAGATATAAACTAGAAAAATCTAGTTATTATTTCAAGCTATTTTTCTGTTATCTACCTTTATAGCCTCTGAATATATTTACCTAATTAAGAACCTTAAACAAACGGGCATATGTTCTGATAACTCAGAAGACTTAGCTGTTTTCATTAAACCAACAATATTAAATTATTCTTGCTTATTTAAAAAAAATCACACAAACCAATCATTTTGTTTTGGCTGAGTTTAGATATTTATAAGCTTTGTGTCAAATTCTGACATCTTAACACAGAGGTTCTCAAACTGTGGGTCGTGATCCCTGTGGACTGTATTAAAGGTTCACAGGATTAGGAAGGTTGAGAACCACTGCCTTAACATATCTAGTGGAGGCAAATGTAAAAATGACCAGTAAACACAGGAAAAAATGCTGACAATTTTGAAAACATTTTCATTTTTATCCTAATTTTTAAAATTAGCTTATTTTATGAAAAGAGCACTGAATTCACGTGAACTTAAGTATTTGGCTTACTTTCTTAATTTATGAGTGCTCTTTTATTTATAAGTGCTCTCTTTTATTTATAAGCCAATTTGGTACTATGTAGGCATAACATAATACATGTTCATACATAAAACACATCTAAACATATAGACATACATACACACAAGGGTCGAACAGCTTTTATCTCAGAACTCTAGCCATGAGATAGTAATAATCTGCTTCTGGAATTAACAGTGTAATGCCAAGATTAACAATTTAGGCTATAAATTTTCATTGCTGTAATTTGCCCATTTGTTTAAATATGTGCCCCCAAATAAGCCATGATTTATATGTAGCCAGTGAGTCATAGAAAACCCTAAATTTTCTCATAGTCAGTATATTTACATGTCAATACAGGTAAGCATTCAATACAAAGAGAAATTCAAGAGATAGGATCAAAATAGCTAACTAGGCATAAGTAATGTGTGCCTGCTCCATGGAGAGGAACAAAAGTAGTAAGCAGACTCCCATGTTTCAAACAGATAACCTAAAAGAAAATGCTAAGATTCATAATGGGAAGCCCCAAAAGTGGGTAAGAAGAGAGTTCAGGGCAACTTGTCTGGTCAGGGACTGGCTAAGAGCTGGGTGAAGCTCCTAGATGTGGAGAAACAATAAGAGAAGCCTACATACAGGGCACCACACTCTGAGATGAGTTTTTAATATCTTGGCTACAAGACAACTCTCAACCCATCTAGGTCTCAGATCTGACACAGGGAGTTCCTTGGAGATTGCACAGAGACATGAAGGGACTCCCACATAGAATCCCTCAAGCATCCAAGTCCAGAGCAGCTTGAGCTAGGTGTCATTCTGAGAGTGTTAGATACCAGAGAGCTATGGGTATAACCTGAAGCAATTGCATGGTGCAAGGAGAGCTAGAGGAGCTCAAACATTCCCACACATGCTAGAAAGGTTACCATTGCCCTGGTGCAGGCTGTTGTTGAAACTGAGAAGTGAACTAGCAGCATTTTCCACCATTTTTTACCCAAACTTTTTGCCTAGAAGGGGCCCTAGCCTTTCTGGTCACAGGCTCAAGGTGGCATTTTTGAAATTTTGACACTTGCTGTGTCCTAATCTCAGACTGAATTTAGACTGACACAGCTGCAGCCCCTGCTTGGATGGGGAAAGGCAGGGAAACGGGGCTTTCCAGAGTGCAACTGGGATGGTACCCACCATCCTATGGCAAGCTGCTGTGGGACTAAGTCTAGAGTGAAGTGCACTACCCAGTTTTCTGCTACAGCTGCCTGCCTGGAAGTATGCCCAGACTCTCTGGTCATAGGCCCCATGTTCTATTTTGGGAGTTTAAAGCTGGGGCTGAGTTCAGGCTAACACAGCTGTAGCCCCCACAGAGCTGAGGAATGACAAGGGAGCCCAAGCTCCCATAAACACACCTGGGATAATCTCCATCACTCTGCTATAGGCTTTTGTGAAACTGAGATGCAAGCTGACTCCAATCCCAAGTTTCTTGCTCATGCAGCTTGCCCTAAAGGGTCCACTTTCATAGAAAGCCCATAGCTGGTGTTATTCTGAGAGATTAATGCTGGGCTATACCCTACCCTTGGTCTGAGTTGAAAATGAAATAGCTGCAGCTGCCACCCAGCTGGGGAAAGACAAGGAATAACAAGCTCTCCTAAGCATGCTTATGATAATATCCACTGCCCTGTTACAAGCAGCTATGGGACTGGAGACTAGACTTCCCAATCCATTGTAGCTGCCAAAGATACCAACTTGAATCATTTGAATCCAAGAAGATGGCTCCATTACCACTATTGCAAATTCCCTCATCACATCAGCTACTCACAGAACCTACTCACATAATCATCTGTTGGCTCCAACTATTGGCTTCTGAGCAAGTCAGTGAAAGCCAAAAAATTGGCCCCCAAGGGTACACTAACACTGCTGCTAGTGTAAGCTGCTCTGGATTCTAAAATCAGGCATACTCCTTCTACCACTGGGGCCTCCAAACTGGCTTGGGTGGCATTAAAGTCCTAAGCAAAACTTTATGACAGAATCAACTAATTACTTTAAGCCACCAGAAATCACAGATACCACTGACCTTATGTACTTACCAAGAGATCATACAAAGGTCACTCTACAGCAGACACCAAAATTAAAACCAAAGTGTTCTACTCAACCAAAAACATACATACATCTTTAGGAAAAAATTTTCTCCTTCAGAAACAATTAAAAAAAAATTGGAACAGGTATGCTGCCTGTGAGTAGGACACAGGTACGACAGGGACCTTACCTAACAAATGCAAACACTGTAACACAATTCTTTGTTCATATTAATATGAAATTTAAAACAACTGGAATAAGCACATACTATATAAGGACACAGGAAATATGAAAAAGCAAGGATTATGATATTGAAGGACAACAACAATTGCCTAGCCATGAATCTCAATCAAAAATAATTCCTGAAAATGTCAGATAAAGAATTTCAAATATTGATTCTAAAAAAGCTCAGTGAGATGCAAGAGAAATCTGAAAAGCAATACAAAACAATCAGAAAATCATTTGAACAAATTATTCTTTTAAAGTGAGAATTTACCCAAGCGATAGATATCTTAAGAACAATAATAACAATAAAATTCTGGATCTGAGAAATTCATTGACGGAAATATAAAATGCCTTTACAAGCTTCTAAATGGACGAGAGCAAGCAGAATAAAGAATCTCAGAACTTGAAGACAAGTCTTTCTAAATAATACAGTCAGACAAAAATAAAAAATTTAACCAGTTTGATGAAAATATTTCAAATTGTATATAAAACCAGTACATTGTACCCCATGACTGCATAAAAAAAAAGAAGAAAAAATAATTTAAAAGAATGAACAAAGCTTTTCAGATAACCTGGGACTACATAAAATAACTGAAACTTATGAGTTATTAATATTCTTGATGAAGAAGACAGATCAAAAAGTTTATAAACCTATTTAAGGAAATAATCAGTGCAAACTTCATAGGAATACCAAGAAAATTAGACATTCAGATATAAGAGGCTCAAAAATCTCCAGGTAAATAGACTAGAAAAGGAATTGACTGACAACATAGTATGATTGAATGATTAATGTTAAAATGAAAGAAAGAATTTTAAAGTTAACCAGAGTGTCTAGTCATCTATAAAGGAACCCTCATCAGATTGTTAACAGTCCTTTTAGCAAAAACTTTGCAGGCCAAAATGAGGATGGGATGGCATTTTCAAAGTGCCGAAAAGGAAAACAAAACAAAACTAAACACCAAACCTGTCAGTCAAAAAGTTTATATCCTGCCAGAAAAAGCTTCAAAAATGAAGGAGAAATGAAATATCTCCTAGATGAAAAACCACAGAAGATGGTCACTCTCTCTTAACCTTTTATCCCTCTGCTATATTCCCATTTCCTTTTCTCAATTAAACTTTATAAAAATATTTTTCTTAACTTTCTCTACCGTCTCATTCCCATTCACTCACCAACAAACTGCAAACTGACCTGCACACCCATCTGTCTCTTAAATGTACCATGAAAAAGCCACCAATGAATCCCCCAATCACAAGATAACTAAGTTCCTTTCCTGACTTTATCAAACTGCACTTTTGTTTACTACACTTATAATTGCTGATCAGCTGTCTTTCTTAAAAGGCCATGTTTATGAGTTTCGATGAGAATTGCACTATTGTTTCTCACACACACCTGACCCTTTCATCTCTGTTATGTGTGGGCAGGTCTTATTTTTCCCTGCTCCCTAAAGGTTGGGAATGCTGTCTTTTCCATCAGGCTCTTTGTGAGCAGTTCGGTCTAAACTCAGATCTTTAGTGCTAAACATCTGTATTTTTATCCTTTATCTTTGGTTCCCAGCTAAGTCCATTTCTATAAGTTTCAGATTAATGATCTTGTCCTTTCTTGGGTATGCTGCTAGGAATTGAATTATATAGCCCCACAAAGATGTTGAAACCCTAATCTTCAGAACCTGTGAATATGACCTTATTTGAAAATAGGGTCTTTGCAGATGATCAAGTTAAGAAAAGGTTATTAGGGCAGTGCCTGTGGCTCAGTGAGTAGGATGCTGGTCCCATATACCAAGGGTGGTGGGTTTGAACCTGGCCCTGGCTGAACTGCAACAAAAAAATAGCCGGGCATTGCAGCAGGTTCCTGTAGTCCCAGCTCTTGGGAGGCTGAGTCAAGAGAAGCATGTACGCCTAAGAGCTGGGGGTTGCTGTGAGCTGTGACACCACAGTGATCTACTGAGGGCAACAAAGTGAGATTCTGTCTCTAAAAAAAAAAAAAAAAGGTTATTAGAGTAGACTCCAATCCAATATGATTGATGTTCTTATAAATATGGGAAATTTGGACATGGACAGATGCATGCAAAAAGAAGATAGGTGAAGGCTGAGGGAGAAGTCCATTTACAAGTCAAGGAATGCCTTTTAGCTGCCAGAAGCTAAAAGAGAGGCACAGAAGATTCTTCCTCACAGCTCGTAGAAGGAACCAACCATGCCAGCTCCTTAATTGCAGACTTTTAGAACTGTAGGACAACAAATCACTGCTATTTAAACTACCCAGTTTGTGGCACTGTGTTAGGTCAGCTTCAGGAAACTAAGGCCCATGCTCATTTGATTATACCAGTATCATCACTAGCTCAACATGTTCTAAAGTCAAATTGTTATCTCCCCCGAAAAGGGCTCATCTTCCTGCAGTCTCTGGCTTAGCTGTTTAAAACACTTTCTATCCAGTTCTTCAGGTTAGAGACCCAGAATTCTGTTTCCTTCTCTCTTTTCTTGCCTCCATCTAATAAAATACCATGATTTTCCAATTCTACCTTATAAATATTTGTCATGTTTCTTTTCTTCATCTCAGCTCTCCTTGCCATAGTTCAGTCTTCACCACTGTCATGTGGACTTTACAGAAAGTCATTTAACTCATCTTCCTGATTCTCAAATTAGGCCAAAGTGTCTTTATTTAACAAGAAAATTGCCCATATTAATATTGCTTTGATTGCTACCTTATTGATTATAAGATACACTTCAATTTCCCTGACATGACAAAACAAGACCTCTATATTCTGGCCTACACACTTTTCCTAAACTCATCTTCTATCCTTCCCAATTACGTATGTAGGTGATTCCCTTCAGAATCCGTCCTATTTCTTGTTTTCATGCTTTTGCACAAGTTGGGCTCTAGTGTGGGAAACTTACTGCAGCACTCCCTGTTAAATGTTTAGCTCAGGAATTACTTGCTGAAGAGATGCCCTGTGCCCTTTGGCTTGGGATTGGAACCCCACCTTTGTGGTCTCCCATGATGATCTGATTATCTCTCTTCTATTGTACATAGGGAAGTATACTGCTGTCTTTTATTGTGTCTGTCCTCCATGTTAAAATAGAAAATAGTGACTGTGTCTCATTTACTCCAGTGTCCCAGGAGCCCAGACTCCAAACTCTGACAAGATCTCAGTAATTGCTGAGTTTATTCAGGCTTGGTTCTCTATATCCTTGCCCTGATTTTTCACTTATAATCGTCTATCACACTGCCTGTATATAAAATGATTTGGCGGTTTTAATCCCTACTTCATAGTAGAATTTAGCATAGGGGTCAACTCAGAACATTATCCTGAACCCTCTGACATCCACAAATGATCGTTTTATAAAAATATACTTCTTTTCATGTTTTGAGCTTTGTATTTGAATAAACCACTGAATTAATTGAATCCTAAAAGAGGAAAGATAATAGACTTACACAGGGTAATTTGGGTACAGTGTTAAAAGAGACAATGTTGACAGAATTGTGCAGGTGGTAGGGAAATCACAATGAATTCTATAGCACCACAGAGCTGGCAAAACAAAGGGACAAAAAGCTTGAAGGGACAGGGCAAGAGAGAAGCTACCAGATCATTTGGGGAGGGCTGCCTTCCAAGAGCTGTGAACTGTAATGGAAAGATCAGCCACCTGAAAAATCTAGTAGAAGCCAGTGGACTAGGAATTGTGGGATGCAATCCATGCAGGTCAGCCTCTTGGAACCTAAGCAAGATGGAAATGGATGGAGCACATACAGGTAGTCCCATGTGGACAACACCCAACCCAATGAAAATAAATTAATATTATTTTCCCAAACTGGAAAAATCATGGCCCTAGTAAGGTTGCCATCCTGGTTTAGAAGTTTTAAAATGTTTCTTGCATCCATAAACAGAATCTAACATATAGGCTCCCACTCTGCAGCTCCTCTTAACTCATTGATAATTCTATGAAGATGACAACTTTGTTCCGGTTTATTATTTATTTAAATTTTTATTCATCCAAAATTTCCTCAAAAGAAGTCTGAATAAAAGAAAGAACTTATCTCATATTTGAAAAGAGCTATAGCAAACAAAATTCTTTCCGTTGGAATTTTCATCACTGGAGTTTTCTCATTTATGAAATAAAGTATCTAATGACTTTTCCATCCACAGTAGAATAACTAAAAAAGGAAAATGACAAGAAATTAAAAACTTCAAATTGTGCTTCTATGGTTATAACCATAGATGAAATCATTATTCTTTACCTTCATAAATATGTGAGTTTCCTTTCTTTAGCCCAGTCTTGGATATCTGCTTCTCCAAATATGATGTAGAAGATCAGTCCTAATAGGTTAATGGCAAGCATCAGGAAAAAGGTATTCTTCCATCCAAACTCAGGGTCCTAGGGACAAAAAACCCCAAGTAAATATTACTCTTTTTATGTTTTCTTCTATAAAAATTATTAATAATTCAGATGACATTCGCTAGTGGGTTTCGACATGGAAATTCATTTCTTAAAGGTGGCTTGATAGAAAGGATTTCAAAATGCATTAAAAATCTTCTTAATAAAGGGGATTTGGGAACCTTCATGATTAACCTTCAGAACTTCACTTATCCCTACATTGTGCCATACATTTTGCATGGATCTTGTTTATGTAAACTTTTAACATTCTTCCTACATTGTGATGGTGTAATGAAAAATTTATGGGCTTTTGAGCTAGGTAAATTTAAGTTAGAAGAATTCTGATTGTACATCTTCATAGTGTAAAGACTTATCCTATCATATTTTTAGTTGAATCATTAAGAAATGAGGATAATATTAAATTTTTACAATTGGCATGAGAATTAATAATTAAGTGAGCTTACTGTATATGAAATAACTATGTAAATGCCCAAATTCATCAGACATTTAAAAATGTTTGCTTTCTTTCTTTCTTTCTTTTTGCATGGTTATGCAAATGAAAATTTCGGTGTTACAGAGACATGGCAGGTTGTTATCTATGCATGGAATCATCACCCCAAGATACCTATGTGGCTGTATGATTTCAGATTCAAAGATGGCAATTGCCTGTGGTTTGTTTTTTAGCTCCAGAATGAACCAGGGTGGAGATCACTATTTTACTTTACCAGGCTCATCTTCATGACACAGTTACCTGCAATTTAATTTTAGTTTCCAATCTTTGACTATGTTCTCTACAAATGGATTTGGCAAAATATTTTAAGAATTCTCCTTGACAAGAAATTCTACCTGACTGAGAAGAAATCCAGTGATAATGGGGACCAGCATAGCTGCTATTTGTGAAAATTCTCTTGAGACTCCTGCGAGGAAACTGGAATACCTGTAGGGGACAAGAATTTTCAAGGCTATATCCAGAGATGTTTCATAGTAACCTGCATCCCTGATCTATGTATGAATCCATAATTTAATTATATTTTTATAATGGAACACAATTACAATTACATATGAGGTCTGACAATTAAGTTCACAAACTTGCCACTGTGCACTTATATCGGCAGCATTGTACAAAGAACTCAGTAAGGTTTCGTTACCTAGGTATATCCATTTCTCATAGCTGTGTTTGTGTCAATGTGTGATGGTGTCAATGTGCGGCAACGTCTTTCTGAGTGGTGTTCACTATTGCTGCGTGTTTTTGTGTGCTGTTGTGAGAATGTTGGGGCTTGAATTAGAGCAATGGGAAAACATTAAATTTCTTGTTAATTTGGCAAGAGTGAAGTGAAATCAGAGACATGTTAGTCCAAGTTTATGGGGGTAATGCCATGAAGAAAATGGCAGTGTACAAATTGATTCAACATTTTTCTGAAGGGAGAGAAAGCGTCAAAGGTGGCCAAGAACAAGCAGAACTGACAAAAACACAAAATCCATCAAATTGGGTGTCAAAATTGTCAGCTGACTATGAAAAGCATAGCAGACAGAGTAAACATTGATAGAGAAACAATTAGGAAAATCTTTTTTTTTTAATTGTTTGAGATTCATTGAAGGTACAAAGAATTAGGTTACACTGTTTGTATTATTAGATAAAGTCCCTCTTATAATTGAGTCCCACCCCCAAGAGGTGTGCCATACACTGAGACCCTCTATCCCCCACACTCCTCCCCTCTCCCTGTTCTCTCATTCTCCTACCAGACCCCTTGTCTTAGCTCATCTACTGCCTTCATATTAGAATTGAGTACATTGGATTCTCACTTCTCCATTCTTATGATGCTTCACTAAGAAGAATGTGTTCCACCTCCATCCCGATTAATATAAAAGATGCAAAATCTCAATCTTTTTAATGGCTAAATAGTATTCCATAGTATACATAAACCACAACTTGTTAATCCATTCCTGGGTTAGTGGGCATTTAAGTTGTTTCCACAATTTGGCAATTGTAAATTGAGCTGCAATAAACAGTCTAGTGCAAATGTCCTTATGATAAAATGATTTTATTTTCTTTTGAGTAGATGCCTGGTAATGGGATTTTAGAATAAAATGGGAGGTTTATTCTGAGTTCTTTTTTGGCTGGGGCCGGGTTTGAACCCACCACCTCCGGTATATGGGGCTGGTGCCCTACACCTTTGAGCCACAGGCGCTGCCCTATTCTGAGTTCTTTGAAGATTCTCCATACTTCCTTTCAAAATGGTTGTATTAGTTTGCAATTCCACCAGCAGTGGAAAAGGTTTCCTTTCTCTCCACATACACGTGAATATCTGTAGCTTTGAGACTTTATGATGTGGGCCATTCTCGCTAGGGTTAGGTAATAGCTCAAGTTAGTTTTGATTTGCATTTCTCTGATGATAAGGAATGTTGAGCATTTGTTCATTTGTTTGTGTGTTTGTTAGACATTCATCTGTTTTCTTTAGAGAAGGTTCTATTCAGGTCTCTTGCCCAATGATAGATATATGGGATTGTGGGATCTTTCTTTGTTGATTAATTTGAGTTCCCTTTAGATGCTAGTTATCAAGCTTTTGTCCAATTCATAACATGCAAATATCTTTTCCCATTCTGAAGGTTGTCTGTTTGCTTTGGTTGTTGTTTTCTTAACTGTACAGAAGAAGCTTTTCAGTTTAATTAAGTCCCATTTGTTTATTTTTTTTTATTGATGCAATTGCCATGCAAGTCTTCATAAAATCTTTCTCTGGGCCGATATCTTTAAGTGTTTTCCCCAAACTTTCTTTGAGGATTTTATTATTATTATTATTTGCAGTTTTGGAAAGGGCCAGGCTTGAACCTACCACCCCAGGTATATGGGTCCGGTGCCCTACTCCTTGAGCCACAGGCACTGCCCAAGGATTTTTATTGTTTCATGCCTTAGATTTAAATCTTTTATCCATCTTGAGTCAATTTTTCTAAGTGGTGAGAAGTGAGGGTCTAGTTTTAGTTTTTAACATGTAGTTATCTACTTTTCTCAACACCATTTATTGAATAGGGGTTCTTTTCCACAATGTACATTCTTGTTTGGTTTATCAAATTTTGGGTAGCTATAAGATGTTAGTTTCATCTCTTGGTTTTCTGTTCTGTTCAAATGTCAATGTGTCTATTTTTGTGCCAATACCTTGCTGTTTTGATCACTATTGCTATGTAGTATAGCCTAAAGTCTGGTAGGGTGATGCTCTTGGCTTTGTTTTTAATTACTAAGAATTGCCTTGGGTATATTGGGTCTTTTCTGGTTCCATACAAAATGAAGGATCATTTTTTCCAAATCTTGAAAATATTATGATAGCATTTTAATGGGGATTTCATTGAATCTGTAGATTGCTTTTAGAAGTATAGATGTTTTGACAGAATTGATTCTTCTTAGCCATGAGCATGGTATGTTCTTACACTTCATATTTCTTTTCTTAGTGTTTTGTAATTTTCTTTGTAGAGGTTCTTTACCTCTTTTGTTAGGTATATTCCTAGGTACTTCATTTTTCTTTTTGGAGCTACTGTGAAGGAAATTGTGTCCTTGATTAGCTTCTCATCCTGGCTGTTACTGGCATATACAAAGGCTACTGATCTGTGGATGTTGATTTTCTATCCTGAGACATTACTATATTTTTTGATCACTTCAAGAAGTCTTGTGGTTGAATCTGTGGGGTTCTCTAAGTATAAGATCATGTTAACAAAGCGTGATAGTTAAACCTCCTCTGCCCCCATTTGGATATCTTTTATTTCCTTTTCTTGCCTGGTGTATTGGCTAGAACTTCCAGCACTATGTTGAATAGTAGTGGTGATAGAGGACAACCTTGTCTGGTTCTAGTTCTAAGTGGAAAACTTTCAGTTTTACTCCATTCAGTATAATATTAGCTATGGGTTTGTCATAGATGGTTTCAATTAATTTAAAAAATGTACCACCTATGACTATATTCTTCAGTGTTTTAATTAGAAAAGGATGCTAAATTTTATTCAATGCTTTTTCTGCATCTATTGAGAGGATTATATGGTTTTTGTTTTTGCTTTTGTTGATATGGTGGATTATGTTTATGGACTTGTGTATGTTAAACCTGCCTTGCATCAATGGGATGGCACCTATTTGATTGTGATGAATGACTCTTTACTTTGTAGCTGTAATCTATTGGCTAGGATTTTACTGAGGATTTTTGCATCTATATTCATTAGTGAAATTGGTCTGAATTTCTCCTTTTTAGTTGGATCTTTTCCTGGTTTTGGTCAGGGTGATGTTTGCTTCATAGAATGTATTGGGAAAGATTCTTTCCTTCTCCATTTTTGGGAATAATTTCTACAGCTCTTCTTTGAAGGTTTGATAGAATTCTGGCATGAAGCCATCTGTACCAGAACATTTTTTTGTTGGGGGATTTTTTTATTGTTTCTTTGATCTCAGTTCTTGAAATTGGTTTGTTCAAGAGATCTATTTCTTTTAGGATAGTCTAGGGAGAGGGTGAAATCCAGGTATTGATCCATTTCCTCTACATTATAAAATTTCTGGGCATAGAGTTTCTTATAGTATTCAGAGATGATCTCTTGTATCTCAATGGCATCTGTTATTTCCCCTTTATTGTTTCTGATTGTGGTTATTAGAGATTTTATGTTTCTGTTTCTAGTTAATCTGGCTAACAGTTTATTGATTTTATTTATTTTTTTCAAAAAACCAACATTTTTTTTTGTTAATTTTCTGAATGATTCCTTTGTTTTCAATTTCATTCATCTCTTATTTAATTTTGGTTATTTCTCTTCTTCTCCTGGACTTGGGATAGGACTGTCCTTCTTTTTCCAATTCTTTTTTTTCCCCCCCCACACAAAGTATAGGTCATTTATTTTCCTTCTAGCCCTGGGTTCAGTACATAGATGGCTTCTCTTCACCTTTTGGATTGATAATTTTCTCCAGGTTGCTGATGATGATATGATAGAGCTCAGCATAGAAGGCCCTCAGGCCCAGCACCATGGCCCTAAGCTCCCCATACACTGCCTCATCTCGCTCGTGCACCAGGGCTCGGTAATCCATTACATGGTTCTCCTTGGAGGCCTTAGCCACAGCATCCCCATGTTCTGAGAAGTACTTGGAAATGGTTGTCTGGAAGGCTTCCACTTTGGTCTTAACTGCATTCACCCTCTCCAGCACCTTCTCCTGGATTGCTACCCCCAAATCATTTCCATCCTCAATCTTAGGGATCAGGTGCTGGATCCATGTGATCACCAGAATGCACTTCTCTTTGAGAGTCTGGACTTCTGGCTTAACCAGGGCAAGCAGGGAAAAGACTTTCTCATTCCCAGGGAGAAATCCACACTTAGGGATTTCTTTCTTCTCCTGCTTATCTGTTTCCATTTCATAATCCTTGGTGGGGGGTCTGGGATGGGGATATCCAGTGGGACCTGGAGGGAGGTCAGGTCAGCC
>CAUYQV010114837.1:0-10722 GCA_963574575.1 Galagoides demidoff
TTTTCCGAAATGGAGCCTCAAGCTATCCCCCTGAGTAGAGTGCCATGGCATCACAGCTCACAGCAACCTCCAACTCCTGGGCTCAAGCAAGTCTCCTGCCTCCACCTCCCAAGTAGCTGGGACCACAGGAGCCTGCCACAATGCCCGGCCATTTTTTGGTTGCAGCGGTCATTGTTGTTTGGCGGGCCTGGGCTGGGGATTCGAACCCGCCACCTTAGGTGTACGTGACTGGCACCTTAGCCGATTGAGCCACAGGCGCCCAGCCAACATTCACATTCTTAACATGAACACACACGTGCCCGGTGTCTCTGACACATTTGCTTCCGTTACTACACCCCTGAGAAAAACTCCCATAGTCTGGGATCACTGGCTGAGCGGGGCACAAAGCCAGATCTTGATGGCAAAGTCAAGAGGCCAAGTTGACTATCCATTTTTTTTTTTTTAATAAAAAAAGACATTTCTAGAACTCTTGTTTTATTTCACATTAAATTTCTCTCCTTTTAATTCAATATTATTTGTTGTTCTTTCTCAGTCAAGCTTTTGGATTTATGTTCATATTAAGAAACAATTAGCTGTACATTTAGTCTTATATTAGCCAATAAAAATTGCTATTGAACAAATATTTGTTATTCAACCCTAATAATGTCTAGCTGTGAACCAAAAATGTCAAATGCGTATTTACCAGAAATAAACATCTATTATATTTATTAATAAAATTGTAATCACAATTAAGGATTGTAAGGATTATTGTAAGGATTATTTATCCTTACAACAGTAAAGGATTATTTATACTAAGGACTATTTATCAGTAATGAATGACATAATAATCCTTATCTCATTTGATTTGCTTCATAAAATTTGTTTGGTTAGGTTAACAATAAAATTTGCCAGTCAGGTTGTTCTCATAATTTTTGGGTTCAGGCGCCTTTATAGTCTAAAGAATTATTAAAGAACCTCAAAGAGCTTTTGCTTCTGTGATGTGTGTATCTATGTAACCCATCAATTATCATGTTAGAAATTAGAATGGAGAAAAATGTTAAATATGTGTGCACTCATTTTCAGATGAAAGCATGGCGGTTGACTTGTAGAACATATTTTCATGAAAATAACTATGTTTTTCAAAACAAGAAAATAGAATGGTGGCATAGTTTAAATTTTCCGATATCCTTTTTACATTCAGCTTATTGAAGACACTTCCCAGCCACGCAGCTGCTGGCCCACCCTCTGCCCTGTAGACAGTGGATGCCAGTGTGAAGCTCTCGGGGCCTCTTAGGATGGTGAACAGTGTTATGAAATGGGTTGAGCACTTGCTTTTTGAAGAGGGGATCCCCCAGTAAACATGGTGCAATGACCTGAAATGTTCCCGTCACATTCAGAGGGTTAAGTGTTGGAAATTGGTGAGTTATAAGAAAAGCAAGCTCGTGAAAATACTGCTGGGGGTGGGCACGGTAGCTTAAACCTATAATCCTGGCACTCTGGGAGGCTGAGGCGGTTGGATTGCTTAAGCTCAGGAGTTTGAGACCAGGTTAAGAGTGAGATCCTGCCTTTATTAAAAAGAGAAAAACCAGCCAGGGATTATAGTGGGTGCTATAGTTCCAGCTACTGGGGAGGCTGAGGCAAGAGGATTGCTTGAGCCTAGGAGTTTGAGGTTGCTCTGAGCTATAATGCCGTGGTGTTCCAGCCTGGGTGACACAGTGAGACATTGTAAAAGAAAACAAAATACTGCTGGGAATTTTTAATATGATGCTCTCAACTTTCAAATGGGAAAACTGATGTATGGATGTAATGCTGTGAATGTGTTTCCCAAAATTCATATGTTGAAACTTAATTGCCACTGTGATAGTGGGGCCTCTAGGAGGTGATTCTGTCCTGAGAACAGAGCGCTCATGAATGGGATCAGGAATTCATAAATGTGCCTGAGGGAGTGGGGCCACTCTCCTTGGCTCTTCCACTATATGGGGATACCTGGGCCACTTCACTGCTGAGGACTGGGCTTCACCACACACCAGACCTGCAGGTGCCTCAGCGTAGACTTCCCTGCCTCCAGAAATGAGCAAAAATGAACTGTTCTCTGTAAATCACCTGCTCTTTGGTATTTAGTTGCAACAGCATGAACTTTTTATGTAATAATTAGAAAGTTTGTGTAATAATTATAAAGTTTATGTAATAATTAGCTGAAGAACTAAACCCAGAAACCAAATCTCAGATGGCTGGTTTAGGTCATTGTGCATCTACCATAGTTCTGGTTCCCACGAATGCCTTTCATTCACAAATTGTTCTTCAATTTAGTAGATTTCAAAAGTAATCCCAGAGTCCTTGTCAAATGTATGTTCCAGAATTTCAGACTGACCTAGGAGTTGAACCTGGGTTTCTGCTGGACTGCATGCTGAGTTTCCACCAACGAGCAGATGACATTCAGGGCAGCCATCTGTTTAGCAGGCACAGAATTCCTGCAGCTGGATTTGGGGCTCATATGTTTTCACCTTATCCACAAACATTATCTGTTGGCATGAGGGCTCAGAGCCGCGGGTGTCCAACCCGTCCCCGCCAGTGAGTGGCCTCACTGGGCACCGGCACCTCAAGTGTTCCCAGAAGTTGTTGCTTACAATGACTCCATTCCTTCCTTAAGACATACACAAACCCCAGAGATAGAATGTCTCCCACCAGGAAACTATGAATGTTACTTTGTAGATGGCAAGAAGTTTTAAAATCATACATTATGTCCAATTGTCCATGAATGATCAAAAAATAGAAGGAGCAGTTTATTACTCAGCATGCTCCAGTTTACAGTCTCAAAACTTCATAATTGTTCTTTGAATAATTTCTTTCAAATAATTCTCTTTTGACAATACAGTTATTTCACCGTGATCATATTTTCTGGGTCTCTCTGTTTCTCCAGATGACTGCATTTGTTTGGACTCACTGGAATCTCTGTTTCTGCGCAGGCATCCACTGCCCTCCCACCTGGAAGGGTCAGGTGGGAAATTGGCCTTATGTTTGGAAACTAAGAGAAAAGAGGACACTGCTTGCTGGGGAGGCCCCAGCCGACGGCCCAGGAATGTGGAATCCTGTTAGAGGGGAAGTGAACATACCATTCTGGGGAAGGTGCATAAACCCTAGTGGTTGCCAGACTCTGACAGCTCATTTCTGTCTACACTCATCATCTCTTGGAGACCAGTGGGCACCGGTGTCTTTTGTCCAAGGCATCGTGTTATCCAGACTCGGCAGTGTCTCATCACGCACGCGCTGCCTGCTGACGTGGCAGTGAGTGGAGCAGGGATTGAGGTCCTCGAGGCAGTTTGCCCGGGCAGACGGTCCAGCACAGGGAGGAGCCCCCTCAGCCTCCTCAGAGATCTTCCTATAACCCCTAGACTAGTGTTTTTCAACCCTTTTCATCTCACTTGAACCAACATCTATGGCACATGTAAATTATGTTGATCACAAAAAAGAGTAAAAAAAGAATATACTTACTGTGCATTGAACTTCTTCAAAAATAATTTTATGAATGATCTTTCCAAGTTTCTTCAGGACACCAAAGATCCTCTCAGAGCACACCAGTGTGCTGCGGTGGTTAAAAATTACCACCGTGCACAGTAAGGTGAGAACGTCTTAGATGTTAAAATGAGCTCCAGGATTTAGGGTGTTCTGGCTACACCCAGGATGATCAGAAAAAGAGAGACAGGCACAGGCTGAAATGTAGATTATATACAAAGGTCTAGGCCGGCATAGTCAGGTCAACAACACTTTTCTCTTTTTTAGTGCTATGATACGATGTATCCATGAGTATTATTATGAAAAAGAAAAATGTTCCTATCTGGGAGCTTGAGCGCCCGCCCTTCTGTGTCAGGAGGAAAGCTGTTCCATTTTCGGGCCGAGCTCTGGATGTCCGCACATGAAACCCTTTTGCCCTCCTTCACTGGTTTCATTTGTCTTGCTGGAGCCTTCTCCTGGGGGACTTTCAGTCTCCTAATTTAATAAGTGCAAATGGAGTGCATCAGCCCTATATTGATCCCGAAGTTAATAACCCTGAATCTGGAGGCAGAATTCCGTCAGGACACGGCACCATCTCCTTGTAGCCCTGTTAATACCAAATGTAAATTGACTCCCTGTCCATTTCCAGATCAGACTCAGAGCTCGGTTTAGATCTGACACATTCATGATTCTTAAGACCAAAGTTCTATGCAAATGTGAGGTTTTCGTTGCACACACAGCCTTAATCAGGGGTAGAGCTGTGCAGACGGTTTACATTGACTCCAAATCTCAGAGTTTCATGAATCTGCCTGCTCAAGCTTCACCCAAGTGGCTCCTAATGCCGTTTCTGCTTTTCCTTGAGAGGAAGGCCGCGGCCTCTGCACCAGGCTCACCGCCACTGCCACAACCACTGTGTCCTTTGGCCTTCATGCAGATTTTATAGCATAAGCAGAATAAAATTCATTTCATGGATTGATTGTGGGTAATACAGTATGAATTTTCCTTGACCAGGCTTCACTAGTAACTAGCTTGGGCCACAGACAGGCAGGCTTAAAAATCTGATGATCCCAAACCAGCCATATCTGAGCAGTAACAAAGACTGTGTCGTGCGTGTGCGTGAGTGTGTGAGTATGAGTGGGTATGCTGAGTCGGTGTGTGTGAGTGTGTGTGTGTGTGAGTGTGCAGGGGTACCAGTGGGTGTAATGAGTGGATATGCTGAGTTGGTGTCAGTGTGTGTGAGTGTGCAGGGGTGCGGGTGGGTGCAGGGAGTGGGTATGCTGTGTCTGTGTGGGTGTGGGGTATGTGAGTGGGTCTGAGGGGGTGTGTGTTGCTGTGTGGGGGGATGTGTGTGTATGGATGTGAGTGGACGGTGTATGGGGTGTAAGTGGGTGTGTGTGTGCATGCCAGGGTTGGGAGATACAAGAAACTGGGAGGGCTCTGGGAGAGAAGAAACATAATCTTTATTTCACACTGGAGTCAAGTAGTTTATTTCACCAGAGGAGAAAGTACTGAAATTTATTAAGGTTTTAGAATTTAAAAAAAATACAAGCGGTCGTATGTAGCAGTCTGGGAATTTTAGAATTAACTTCAACATATCTCGACATCTTTTATATAATATCTTTTAAAAGAAGGTCAAACAGAAGTAAAGGGCCATGTGTCAAAAAGTAAGAACACAAACTTGAACTGGAAGCCAATTAACCATTAGGTGTGAAAATAACTTTACTCCAGTTTCACTGGGAGAAAATCAGTTTTCAAGAGTCAAGAGAGTACAGAGGATGGAGGACCCAGGCCTGTGGATGGGGCTGCAGTGGCCAGGACTGATTCCCTGACTTGAACAAAATGAATATTCCACGTCACACGCGAGGCCAGCCGCCCCACACAGCGCTCTGACGGGACTGTGCCCGTCCTGCTGGGGAGCTGGGGAGTCAGCCGCTCAGCAGGTGGGAGACCTGGCTCGGCACCCACGGGAGCCCTGGAACAGTCCTGTGGGTTCAACAGGGAGGTGCAGGGACCCTTCAGCTCTGAGAGTGCCCAGCTCTGCCCTGTGTCCTCTCTCCTCATCCCCTTCCTCACATGGCAGCCTGCAGCTGCAGGGACAGAGCCGGCCTCATACTCCCCTGCCCTGGAAACAGCCCAGATGGTTCTCCCCTTGGTTCTGCAGTGAGACTGTTATTTGGTCTTGTGCCACAGAGAGAGGTGGCAAAAATCAAATCCAATTGAGAAAGAATTTTCTTTTAATTCGATATAGTTCTTATATCAAATTTATAGAGGTATAATTGATGTACAGTAAAAATCCCCCTTTAAGTTGGTGCCTTTGGACAAATGTTTGCAGTTGTGTAACAGCCACCATCACACAGCAGACGACAGCTCCTTCACAGCACAGACGTCCCCTGCCCCTCCCACCCTTCTCCACCCAACTCACGGCAACTGCTGATCTGGTCCCTGGCCCTGCCCTTGCCACAGTGTCAGCCTGATAGGACTGTGCCCGAGGCATCCTTCCCTGCCTGGGAGCTCTCACTGGGCACAAGGCGTCTGAGGCTTGCCTGCCTGTGTGTGCAGGGGCGTGGCTGCAGCTCACTGCCGCAGTTTACAGCCAGTGAACACGCCAACATTCGTTTCTCTGTTCCCTGGGGATGGGCATTTGGGTTGCTTCCACTTTTTGACTAGTCACGTAATGCTGCTGTGAACATTCCCTGCCGGTGTTTGTGGGACATGTGTCTTCCCTTCTCTCGGGGACTGCCTGTGAGTGGGTGTCCGTCCAACTTGTTAAGAACCTGCCAACCTGTTTTCCAAACTGATGAGACCGCACTGCATGGGCAGCAGAAAGGTATGAGCCTTCAGCGGGTCCGCAGGGCCACTAGCACTTGGCACTGTCCATCCTTCTCCCTTTTGTACAGATGCCCTACTAGGTGTGGTGCTGTGATT
The DNA here is from genome assembly GCA_963574575.1 of Galagoides demidoff. Taxonomy (NCBI): domain Eukaryota; kingdom Metazoa; phylum Chordata; class Mammalia; order Primates; family Galagidae; genus Galagoides; species Galagoides demidoff. The sequence goes on from CAUYQV010114837.1 coordinate 6,397, forward strand.
TAATTTGTATTTTCCTGATGACTAATGAGGTCGAGCATGTTTTTATGTGCTTATTGGGCATTATCTATCTTTTTAGGTAAAATGTCTAAGTCTTCTATACATTTCTGACAGTAGTTTTAGGTTTGCAGCAAAATTGAGCAGAAATAGCAGAGGTTTCCCACACATGCCCACCTCCCCGCCATTGAGATCCCCAACAGAGTGTGACAAGCCCACATGACACACCGATGCCTCTTTGTCTCCCAAATGCCACTGTTTCCGTTAGGGGTCACTCTGGCCATGTGCACCGTATGGTTTGGGGCAAATGCACAATGGCATCCATCCACTTCTATGGTATCAAACAATAATCGTGCTGCCCTAACAATCCTGCCTGCCCCACTACGTGTATGCTCCTCTCAATCCCGAGCACCTGTTTATCTTTCTAATGTCCTGGTGGTTTGCTTTTTCCAAGTGTCGTGCAGTTGGAATCACACAGCGTGCACCCTCTCCAGAGCGGCTTCCACATAGGAACACACGTCCGGGTTTCTCCATGTCTCCTCACAGCCTGATACCTGCTCTCCTCCTAGTGAGGAATAACATCTGCCTCTGAATGTTCCCGGGTTTATTCATTCACTCACCTATGCAGGACGCCGGTCCACTCCTGAGTCGGTGCAATCACGAACGAAGCCACTACAGACACTGCAGTGATGCAGCCTTCGGCAAGAACACAAGTTTATTTGTTAATTTTGTTGTTGTTGTTGGGGATTCATTGGGGGTGCAAAGAACCTGGTTACATGGATTGCATTTGTTACATAAATGTGTCCCCCCCCAAAAGGTGTATCACACCCTGTGACCCCCCACCCTCTCCCACCTTCCCTTCCCTTTGTCTGCTCTCTCTGAAGATAAGTTTCAACTCATTCACGCAGATAACAAGGAGTATGATGCTCACTCAGATTGTGAGAGCACATTTAATTCCGTGAGAAACTGTTACATCCCCAAACTGTCATCCGGGTGGCTGTGCCCATTTACAATCCCACCAGCAGGGAGCTGAGTTCCTGTAGCTCCACATCCTCCCCAGCGTCTGATGCTGTCACTGCTCTGGAGTTTTGCCATCCTAACAGGTGCGTCACTGTGGATTTTCAGGATGAACAGATGCTGTGTCCTCTAAGTTATATGAAATTTGAATTAACTAGAGCAGATTCCAGAAATTCCTGCGGTGCAGGCTTTAAAAACAAGAGGTGCCAAGAAGAGCGTCTGTCTGAGAGTTGCCATTGGGTCACTTTTCCCAGCCTGGTTTTCTGGAGCAGGCTTACCATTAAAGGGAGCAGTGACTCCTTCAAAGCCCAAATCCACTTCATTTTTACATATCACTAAATGCACTTACAACTCCTTAGTCCCTAAAATTGAAAAGCAAATATCCAGGAAAGAGTCAAACTCCAAAGTGGGAACCAGACCCTTTGCTACTGACGGTGGGTCTATTTTACATCAGTTCAGCTCAACCCAAGGTAAGTGGTCTGGAAAATTCAGACCAATGAATCAACCAATGAAATAAATTATGCTGTGAATTTAAAATCCAATAATTTTATAATCTCCTAAAATAACCTTTTATCAGAAATACCAAACATGTGATCAGACGATTGTACAGGGTCTTACGTTGTTCTCCAAGGTTGGATGCAGCAGAAACAGAAGGGGACTTGAGTCTGCCGTCCACCTCCCCCACACCTCTCAGTCTGTCCCTTCCTGATAGAGCTGTTAACACAAGGGTGGAAGATGTTGCCTCTGCCTGAGGAGGATTCACTCTGCTGTTCTTCCTCATCTGCCTCCCAATCTCCTCATCCTGAATGGAGACCCTCCCCAGATCTCTGACCCTCTTCCTGTCTCTGCCCTGGATGGAGACCCTTCCCAGGCCTGTGACCCTCTCCCTCTCTGTCCTGGTTGGAGACCCTCCCCAGGTCTCTGACCCTCCCTCTCTGCCCTGGATGGAGATCCTCTCCAGGTCTGTGACCCTCTCCCTCTGTGCCCTGGATGGAGATCCTCCCCACGTCTGTGACCCTCTCTCTTTCTGCTCTGGTTGGAGACCCTCCCCAGGTCTGTGACCCTCTCCCCCTTTTCCCTGGTTGGAGACCCTTCCCAGGCCTGTGACCCTCTCCCTCTCTGCCCTGGATGGAGACCCTCCCGAGGTCTGTGACCCTATTCCTCTCTCTGCCCTGGTTGGAGACCCTCCCCAGGTCTCTGACCCTCTCCCTCTCTGCCCGGGATGGTGACCCCCCAAGGTCTGTGACCCTCTCCCTCTCTGCCCAGGATGGTGACCCTCCCCAGCTCTGTGACCTTACTCCTCTCTCTGCCCGGGATGGAGACCCCCCCCCCAAGGTCTGTGACCCTCTCCCTCTCTGCCCAGGATGGTGACCCTCCCCAGATCTGTGACCTTACTCCTCTCTCTGCCTGGGATGGAGACCCCCCTAGGTCTGTGACCCTCTCCCTCTCTGCCCTGGATGGAGACCCCCCCCAAGGTCTGTGACACTCTCCCTCTCTGCCCGGGATGGTGACCCTCCCCAGGTCTGTGACCCTACTCCTCTCTCTGCCCGGGATGGAGACCCTCCCCAGGTCTGTGACCCTCTCCCTCTCTACCCTGGATGGAGACCCTCCCCAGGTCTCTGACCCTCTTCCTCTCTCTGCTCTTCAGCTGTGGCTCTCCCAGCAGCTGCCCACTCATGTGTGTGAGTATGGCAGGGCAGGCTACTTGCCCTTCAGAGACCACCCTGCCTCATTCCCGGGGCTCCTCACCAGTTCCCCAGCCTGACATGAATGCTTCTGTGCAAAACCTACTGCCTGGAGTTTGTCCTCTTATTTTTAATGTGAGATTACAGAGCTGCCAGTTTTGAGAGTAAAGAGAGGATGTGCATTTCTAATAGGCAGAGGCAGGTCAGAGCCCAACCCCACAGGGAGGGAGCTCTGTGGCCCCCTGGTCCTCCAGGGCAGAGTTGGAGGCACACAGTGTGTGAGGCCGAGAACCACACAGGTGGGATCCCTGCAAAGCGAGGCCTTGTGTAGGATGACAGGGTTATAGTACCAGTTAGACGTACTTTCTATAATAATACATAAATATACTTTGTATTTCTGATCAGACTATAACAATGCTGAGAAAATGGCCGATGATATCAACATTTGGCCTCTGAATTTTTGTTCCAGCTGTCAGAGCTCAGAATGCAATCCCACACAGGAGGCCACCTTGCCAGTCTGAGTATCACGCACAGACCACCTGGGACTGAGGAACACTCTCTGCCCTCCTCCCACCTGTGACCTCTGAGGCCATAAGAACAATTCTTGCTCCTTTCTCCCTCACGACCTTCCCATGACAGGCGTCCTGCCTTCAGGAAGGGGACACAAAGACAGAGAAGAATTCAAACAGACGGGCCTGCTAAGCCCCAGGTTATGGCCACCAGACCACTCCTTTTGCCCAATAATCCACCCACAGGTCTGTCTACTCAGTCCCCATCCAAGCCAAGCATCAAAACAGTTTCTGGGTCCTTGGGGCCTCACTCCCAAAGGCGCTTGCCATACAAAGTGTCAGTGAGACCACTTTCTTCCTATTAACAAGTCTGCTTTCTCGGGAGCCTCTGCCACAACCCTTGTGCCAGATGAGAACAAGGTAGTAATTTCTGTCTCCTACAAACTGAATAAATAAACAGAACCATCCCAGGGCAACATACAGACGTGCACAGGCCCATGCATGTGTGTGCCACACACTCGTGAGGATTTCCTTTTAATGAGTGACAGCAAACCATTGACCCAAGTCCCTCTGCAGCCCTGGGGACCTGCAGACATTCCACCCAGCCCTTGCCTTGTTCTCTGTGCTCCATAGCTTCTGCCCTGGCATTGCCCTGTCTCTGCCCCCGTCTCTGCCCCCGTCTCTGCCCCCGTCTCTGCCCCCGTCTCTGCCCCCGTCACTGCCCCCGTCTCTGCCCCCGTCTCTGCCCCCGTCTCTGCCCCCGTCGCTGCCCCCGTCTCTGCCCCCGTCACTGTCCCCGTCTCTGCCCCGTCACTGCCCCGTCTCTGCCCCTGTCACTGCCCCCATCATTGGCCCCGTCACTGCCCTGTCTCTGCCCCCGTCACTGCCCCCGTCACTGCCCCCGTCGCTGCCCCCGTCTCTGCCCCGTCTCTGCCCCCGTCTCTGCCCCCGTCGCTGCCCCCGTCTCTGCCCCGTCTCTGCCCCCGTCTTTGCCCCGTCTCTGCCCCCGTCGCTGCCCCCGTCTCTGCCCCGTCTCTGCCCCCGTCTCTGCCCCCGTCGCTGCCCCCGTCTCTGCCCCGTCTCTGCCCCCGTCTTTGCCCCGTCTCTGCCCCCGTCTCTGC
>CAUYQV010114839.1:0-19339 GCA_963574575.1 Galagoides demidoff
TGGGTGGGTGGGGACTCCTCAGAATTCAATGTTGCAGGTGGGGAATATATACAGATTTATACAGTTTTCCAGTTTTGTGCTTGGCCGGAGGGTGCAGTGGCACACCAGCAGGGGTAGGAGGTCCAGTTTTTAGGGGGTTTCTCCCATGGGATAGAGTGGGAGGAAGTTTGAACTCTGCTCGCTTGTTTGCACGGAGTAAACTGTGAGCCCTTGTTGCGGGGGAGGGGACTCCCGTTCGCTTGGTGGTGGATTCTGTACCTTTTGGTTGTATTTTTGGTGTCGCAGCTTGCCTCAGGAAGGTTGAAGTGTGCTCCTCAACCTTCTCTCTTGGCTCTGCTCCAAACCATCAGCTAATTAGCTAAACTTCTGTCCTTTCAGCCTCCTTCTAGACGGGAGCTTCTGTAAAAAGCTGGCTGCAGTCCACCATCTTGGCTCCGCCCCTGCCCAGATAGCCATTTCCCAGCTCCAGGGATGTCCCGGTGTCCTCTCTACAGATCTCACAGGGTGACAGAGGCTGCTGCAGAGACACTTGGGACCTCCAGGAATGAAACAGTTGAAGAGCTATTTCATTACTTTTCTGAATGATTCTTTTGTTTTCAATTTTGATTATTTGTGATTTATTCAGGGTTATTTTTTTCTTTTGATAGGTTTGAGATTTGATTGCTCTTCCATTTCCAGATCCTTGATGTGGCTCATTAGATTGATTACGTGCACTCTTTCTGTTTTTTGGATTTGTGCATATAATGTGATAAATTTCCCACTTAGGACTGCTTTTGCAGTACCCCACAAGTTCTGTCTGATAGCTTTATTGTCACTGTGTCAGTGGAATCTGGCGATTTTCTTCTTTATGTCCTCCTTAATCCAGCTGTTTTCAGCAAAAGGTTGTTTAGTTTCCATGACTTTGTGTGGTGCTAAAGTATTTTGTTGGGGTTGAATTCTATCTTTATTCCCTTACAGTGTGAAAATATACAAGATAAAAAGTTTATTTTTTTAATTTGTTGAGCTCTGATTTATGTCCTAAGATATGGTCAATTTTAACTATTACCTATAAGCTGGTGAGACATATATACATTCAATAGTTTGGAGTTCATATGTTCTTTATATATCTACTAAGCTTAATTGTTTTAAGTTCAAGTTTAAGTCTATCATTATTTTGTTTAGTATCTGGATTTTTTTTTTTTTTTGATAAAAGCCATTCTCCCTGGAGTAAGTTAATATCTCATTGTGACTTTAATTCTCATTTCCCTTATGGTCAGTAACTTTGAGTATTATTTTCGTATGTTTATCGGTCAATTGTGTATCTACTTTTGAAAGATTTTTGTTCATACTTTCACATTTTGATGTAACCAATATTGATAATGGCTTTTGAACTAGTGTAACCTAAAATTTATTGTGCAAACTGGAACACTTTTAATTATAGAAAGAAGCATTATTTATAATTATACCAGAAGTACATGTGGAAACAAGTACAAATGGCTACCATATTTAAAATACCAATGGAGTGTTAAACTATACTCCCCTAATATTTTGTACTTTTTCACAGTAGGGACAAAAAAATGCAATGTAATCCATAATATTTACTTCAGTTAAGAATTCCTCGTGTGGGTTTGGCACATATAGCTCAGCAGTTAGGGTGCCAACCACATACACTGGAGCTGATGGTTTCAAATCCAGCGCAGGCCTAACAAACAACAATGACAACTACAACCAAAAACTAGCCGGGTGTTGTGGCATGCGCCTGTATTCCCAGCTACTTGGGAGGCTGAGGCAAGAGAATCACTTAAGCCCAAGAGTTTGAAGTTGCTGTGAGCTGTGATGCCATAGCACTCTACTGAAGGCAAGATAGTGAGACTCTGTCTTAAAAAAATAAAAAGAATTGGCTCGGCGCCTGTGGCTCAATTGGCTAGGGCACTGGCCACGTACACCTAGGGTGGCGGGTTCGAATCCCCAGCCTGGGCCCACCGGACAACAATGATGGCTGCAACCAAAAAATGGCCGGGCGTTGTGGCAGGTGCCTGTGGTCCCAGCTACTTGGGAGGCGGAGGCAGGGGACTCGCTTGAGCCCAGGAGTTGGAGGTTGCTGTGAGCTGTGATGCCATGGCACTCTACCCAGGTGGATAGCTTGAGGCTCCGTCTCAAAAAAAAATAAATAAAAAGAATTCCTTATGTGGTGCTACTATTTTTTTTTTAATTTTTAAAATTTTTTAAATTTTTATTTATATTTTAATTCTATATTAAATCATAACGCTGTACATTAATGCATTATGGGGTATAATGTATTTATTTTATATACAACATGGAATGCTTACATCGAACTGATTAACATAATCATCTCCTTGCTTATTTATTTGTTGCATAAAAACATTCATACTCTATTTTTAATAGTTTATAAATGTATCATTGCATTATTCACATTAGGTTGGATACCCACAAATACCCTCCCTCCTCATGGCCTCCCCCCTCACCTCCCCTTTCTTTCCCCTTCCCTCCATCTTTCTGGACTGTAGTTATGTTTTACCATTCCTATGAATGTGTAGGTGATTATATACTGATTTTATAGTAGTATTGAATAGAATGTATACATTTTTTTCCATTCTCAAGATACTTTACTAAGAAGAATACATTCCGGCCTCAGCCAGGTAAACATAAAAGATGTGAAGTCTCCATTTTTTTTATGGTTGCATAGTATTCATTGGTGTATATACACCACCTTTTTAAATCCATTCATGGGTCGATGGGCACTTGTGTTGCTTCCTTGACTTGGCAATTATGAATTGGGCTACAGTAAACATTCTGGTTTCAGCCTGTCAGAGTCAGAGGAAAGTCAATGCCTCCTCAGCCAAGTGAACACACTCTGCCACCAGCTGGCTGGAGGAAATGAAGTCTGATTACCTTAGATGCTCAATGGAAACTGGGGTGCCTCTACTTGGGTTCCCACTCCTCAGCGGTTCCCAAGCCTCCCCTTGTCATACAGAGAGCCAAGCCTCCTCCTGCTGCTGAGTTACTCTTTCTCAGAGATAAGCCAGACACCTTCCCCCCGTCCCTTTCTGCACTGTTACTGGATTCACAGTTACAGTGTAGCTGTGCTACCTCAGACCTTGCAATTCCCAGTCTTAACAAAGAACCATGAAAATTCTGGTCTTTGCAGGAGTTGGGCTTCTAGACCCCCAGGCCAGGGGGAAGGATGGACTGGGAGTTCAAAGTGGTAGGAAAAATATTTGTTCAATATTCATACCAGACAAGAGAATGGCCAGGCTCACAGCAGGGACTCTCTGGAGAAGGAGTCCCAGATTCCAGCAACTTGCTCCTGTGGGGTGAGAGAAGAGGACATCAGTTCACTGCTTACTAGTAGAGATCTTACAGCACGCAAGCAAGAAACTCTCTTATGGGTAGGGATGGACATGCATCCTCTTTGAGTTGGGTTCTGAACCTGAAATTTGTTTCCGTGGGGTTGCAGCTTGCCTCAGCAGAGAAGACATGTAATTATCAATCTCTTCTCTCAGCTTGGCTCCCGCCCTTCAGCTTTGCTGTGTTCTTTCTGGCTGTTACCTTTCCCTCTGGTCGCGAGCTTCTGTTGAAAGCTTGCTTCAGTTCGTAATCATCCCCCACTTCCCTTTGCTCTTGTTGAATGTAAAAATTGGAGTTGGAGAGAATAGCCAACCCGAGGTTTTAGCAGAACACAAGGGACATTGAAACAAAATGAACAAACAAACAAACAAACAAACAACAATCAGACACACAAACAGACACCCAATCAAAAACAAAATCAAACACAAACACCCACACACAAACTTGAATAGACTGATGTAAGCATTCTCAGCAACCACAAGAGGAAGGGGAGGGATCAGCACCCATAGCCCAGCAGCCAGGGCACCAGCCACACACACCAGAGCTGGCGAACTTGAACCTGGCCCAGGGATTGCCAAACAACAATGACAACCACAACCAAAAATCAGCCAGGTACTGTTGGAGGCACTGCACCCTAGCCACCTGGGAGGCTGAGGAAAGAGAACCACTCAGCCCAAGAGAGTTAGAGGTTTCTGTGAGCTGCAAAGCTACAGCACTTCACAGAGGGTGGCATAGTGAGACTACTTCAAAAATAAATGGAAGCAGAGAAAAAAAATAATTAAAAAATTTTAACAATAACCCCTACAAGAAAGGAAAAAGGGAAAAAGCAAAAAGAATGATTAAAGAGTGAAATAAAAAAGGCAACAAAATTATATATATATACATACATACACACACACACACACACCCCAACATATGACTGTATATTGCCTTAGGGATTGACTTTGGTAGGAATATATTTATGTTGCAATATACTTTTCTGGACACAAGGCGGCGCCATGAGTGGTTCCCAGGCTTATACCTATCTCCTGGCATAAATGTTCTTGGTGTTTACCTGATTACATGCTTGGCTCTTAGACCCTGCCGAACTGCTGATTCTACTCATCTCAAAAATCTTCGCAGGCGGGTTTTCCAAATTCTCCCTGCAACAGTTCCCGTGAAGTGTGGGATATCCTGGGCCAGTTCTGAGTGTACCGTTTGTGGGTGAGAGTTAAATTGCTGTGCCTGGCCTGCTCAGAAAGGTACCTGTGGCGACCACCATCTCCCAGATTCCAAAACAATGGCCTCTTCCCATCTGGGATCTTTGCCATCTGAGTGTCTCTCCCACCACCTAACCATGGTGGTGCCACACAAGACAGCACCTCACTCTGGCCGCCTAATACTATTCAGGAGTCTTCACTTCACCAGTCTTTCCACATGCTACCTAGTTTCCCCATAAACTGGGAATTGCAATCCTCTCTGGCGGGACTGGTTGCCGCTACTGCCAACCGCAGCTGCTGCAGCTGGGGCATAACCTTTTCTGATGGTCTCCAAGCTCTGTATTAGACTCCAACAATCTGCCACCTCGTTGCACAACCCAAGCTGTCACTGTGCACCAATGTTCCACGTGGGGAATAATCTAGCCCACTCACTCTCACCTGTTGTTCCAGGAAAGCAGATCTAAATATCCTTCCTGTCTGCCATCATGCTCCAACTCCCACAAATGTTAATAATTGAAATCTCTTCATTTTGACTGTTTTCCTTAACAAGTATGAAGTTACCATCTGTATCTTTCCTAACTTTGGTTGGTTTAAAGTCTATTGTATCTGTGAATAAAATTGGAACACATGGTTTTTTTCTTATTTCCATTTGCCTGAATTGTAGATGTCCATCCCTTCACCTTGAGTCTATTTTTATCCTTTAAGGTAAGGTGAGACTCTTGTATACAACAGATATCTGGTGTGAGTTTTTGTATCCAGTCAGCCAATCTATGTCTCTTCAGATGAACATTTAAGTCATTCACATTTATTGGAGTATTGATAAGCATGTTAGAGTTTTGGGTGTCATGTTTTTCAAATGTCTAGTGTATATTTTTAGTCCTTTCATTACTGTGGCATTAGGTTCTGTTCAAAAGTTTCTGGGTGAGTTACTTTGGTTATGATTTAATAATGAAAAAATAAAAATATTTTCTGGAACAAACACACGAACAAACAAATAAAAAACTAAAGTACTATTGTTTCCAGTTCTTCAAAATATGATGTTATTATTTTAATGGAGAGTGCATTGAATCTGTAGATTGCTCTGGATAAAATAGGCATTTTGGCAATGTTGATTTTTCCCATCCAAGAACATAGTATGTTCTTCTATTTGTTGATGTTTTCTGCAATTTATTGTCTTAGGGTTTCATAATTTTCTTTGAAAATATCTTTCAACTCTTTTGTTAGGCATATTCCTAAATATTTCATTTTCTTTGAGGCTACTGTGAAAATCACTGTGTCCTTGATTTGCTTTTCAACTTGGTTATTATTGGCATATATAAAGGCTACTGATTTGTGGACATTGATTTTATATCTGAGACAATACTGTATTTCCTGATCACTTTCAAGTGTTTTGTGGTTGAGTTCTGGGGTTTTCTAAGTATAAGATCATATCATCAGCCAAGAGGGACCATTTGACCTCCTCTGCACCCATTTGGATGCCATTTATATCCTACTCTTGCCTGATGGCATTGGCTAAAACTTCCAGAACTATGTTCAATAATAGGGGGGATAGTGGGCATCCTAGAATGGTTGCAGTTCTAAGTGGAAAAGCTTTCCATTTTAATCCATTGAATATGATCTTGGCTATGGATTTGTGATAGATGGCATCAATCAGCTTAAGAAATGTGCCACCTATGCCTATTTTCTTTCAGCAAAAGATGCAGAATTTTGACAAATACTTTTTCTGCATCTATTGTAAGGATCATATGGTCTTTGTTTTTACTTCTACAGATATGATGTATTACATTTATGGATTTGTGTATGTTAAATCAAACTTGCATTCCTTTGATGAAGCCTACTTGATCATAATATATACATTTTTTTAATGAGTAGCTACAATTTATTAGCTAAGATTTTGTTGAGCATTTTGGCATCAATATTCATTAGTGAAATTGGTGTGTAATTATCCATTTTAGTTGGGTACTTTCCTGGTTTTGGAATCAAGGAGATGTTTGCTTCATAGAATGTGTTGTGGGGTGGCTCCTGTGGCTTAAAGGAGTGGGGTGCCAGCCCCATATACAAGAGGTGGTGGGTTCAAACCCAGCATCAGCCAAAAACAGCAACAAAAAAAAATGTGTTGGGGAAGGTTTCTTACTTCTCAATATTTTGGAATATATTCTTCACCATAGGTGCAAGCTCATCTTTGAAGGTGTGATAAAACTTTGATGTAAAGTCATAAGGTCCTGGGCTTTTGTTTGTTGAAAGCTTTTTTGTTGTTTCTGCAATCTCAGTGCTTGATAATGGTCTGTTCAGGAAATCTACTTCTTCCTGGTGAAGTCTAGGAAGATAGTGTGTTTCCAGGTATTTATAAAATTTCTCCACATTGTCGAATTTCTGAGTATGTTTTTTTTCATGATAATCAAAGATGAGTTCTTGTATGTCTGAGGTATCTGTTGTTATTTCCACTATTCAATTTCTGATTGAAATTATTAGAGATCGTACATTTCTGTTTCTAATTAATCTGGCCCAGGTTTATCAATTTCATTTACCTTTTTGTAGAAACAACTTTTTATTTCATAAATTTTCTGACTGATTCTTTTATTTTAAATTTTATTTAATTCTGATCTAATTTTGGTTATTTCTTTTCTTCTGCTAGCTTTGAGGTTGGATTACTCTTCCATTTACATTTCTTTAAGGTAATTCATTAGATTATTAATATGCTCTCTCTCTTTTTTTCTTTTTTCAATGTGATAAATTTCCCTCTTAGGAATGCTTTTGCTTTGTCCTACAGATTTTGTTAGCTGGTGACTTCATTGTTATTATGCTCAAGAAAATTAATGATTTCATTTTTAATCTCATTCTTGACACAGCTATCATTCAGAACAAGGTTGATTAATTTCCATCCCTTCGTGTGGGAAAGACAATTTTGTTGGAGTTGAGTTCCACCTTTATTGCATTGTGGTCTGAGAAGAAACAAGATAAAATTACAATTCTTTCGATTTTTCTTCTTCTTTTTTTAGAATTTCCTAGTATTATTTATTTATCTATTTATTTGGGTGGATTCATTGAGGGTACAGGAAACCAGGTTACACTGATTGCATTTGTTAGGTGAAGTCCCTCTTAAAATTGTCTTGCCCCCAAAAGGTGTGTCACACACCAAGACCACCCCCTTCCTTTTTCCCTCTCTTACTCTTTCTTTCTCCCATCTCCTTCTTCCTTCTCTCTCTCTCTGCTCTCAACTGCCCTCCCCACCATGTAATAGGTCATTAATTGTCCTCATATCAAGATTGAATACATATGATTCATTCTTCTCCATTCTTGTGATGATTTACTAAGAATAATGTGTTCCACTTCCATACAGGTTAATAGAAAGGATGTAAAATCTCCATCTTTTTAAATATCTGAATAGTATTCCATAGGATACATATACCACAGCATTCCTTGTTTGGTGGGCATTTAGGCTGTTTCCACATTTTGGTGATTGTAAATTAAGCTATGATAAACAGTATAGTTCAAGTGTCCTTATGGTAAAAGGTTTTTTTTACTTCTGGGTAGATGCCCAGTAATGGGATTGGGGGATCAAATGGAAGGTCTAGGATAAGTTCTTTGAGGGTTCTCCATACTTCCTTCCAAATAAGTTGTATTAGTTTGCAGTCCCACCAGCAGTGTAAGATTGTTCCTTTTTCTCCAGATCCACACCAGCATCTGCAGTTTTGAGATTTTGTGATGTGGGCCATTCTCACTGGGGTTAGATGGTATCTCAGGATGGCTTTGATTTGCATTTCTCTAATAATTAGGAATGATGAGCACTTTTTCATATGTTTGCTAGCCATTCATCTGTCTTCTTTAGAGGAGTTTCTATTCATCTCTCTTGCCCATTGTTATATGAGATTGTTGGCTTTTTACAATGGATTTATTTGAGTCCTCTGTAGATCCTAGTTATCAAGCTTTGTTCTGTTTCAAAATATGCAATATTCTTTACCATTCTGATTCAAAACATGCAAGTATCCTTTACCATTATCTACCTGCTTTGGTTGTTGTCTCCTTAACTGTAAAGAAGCTTTTCAGTTTCATTAAATCCCATTTGCTTATTTATGTTGTTATTGCAATTGCCATGGAAGTCTTCTTCATAAAGTCTTTCCCCAGGCTGATACCTTCCAGTGTTTTTCCTATGCTTTCTTTGAGGATTCTTATCATTTCATGTCTTAAATTTAAGTCCTTTATCCATCTTGAATCAATTTTTAGGAGTGGAGAAAGATGTGGGTCCAGTTTTAGTCTTTTACATGTGGATATCCAGTTCTCCCAGGACCATTAATGAATAGGGATTCTTTCCCTCCAGCATATGTTCTTGTTTGGTTTATTGAAGATTAGATTATTATAAGCTGTAAGTTTCAGTTCCTGGTTTTCTATTCAATTCCAAATATCTGTGTCTCTATTTTTGTGCCACTACCATGCTGTGTTTACCACTGTGGTTGTAGTAGAGCCTAAAATGTAGTATACTCATGACTCTGGCTATATTTTTATTACTAAGACGTGCCTTAGCTATATGTTTTTTTTTTCTGGTTCCATACAAATGAAGAATCCTTTTTTCTAAATCTTGAAAGTACAGTTTTGGTACTTTAATAGACTTTAATAGGGATGGCATTGAATCAGTAGATTGCCTTGGGAAGAATAGACATTTTAAAAATGTTGATTCTTCCCAGCCATGAGCATGGTATGTTCTTCCATTTGTTAATATTCACTGCTATTTCTTTCTTAGGGTTTCATAATTTTCTTTATAAAGGTCCTTCACCACTTTTGTTAGGTATATTCCTAGGTATTTCATTTTCTTTGATGCTATGGTGAAGGGAGTTGTGTCCTTAAGTTGTCTCTCATCTTGGCTGTTACTGTTGTATACACACAGTACTGACTTCTGGACATTGATTTTATATCCTGAGACAATACTGTATTTTTTGATCACTTCCAGGAGACTTGTGGTTGAGTCTTTGGAGTTCTCTAAGTGTAAGATCATATCATCACCAAAAAGGGAGAATTTGACCTTCTATGCTCTGATTTGGATGCCCTTTATTTCCTTCTCTTGCCTAATTGTATTGGCTAGACTTCCAGCACTATGTTGAATAGTAATGGCAACAGAGGACAACCTTGTCTGGTTCCAGTTCTAAGTTGAAAAGGTTTTAGTTTTATTCCATTCAGTAAAATATTAGCTGTGGGTTTGTCATAGATAGCTTCAAAGAGTTTAAGAATTGTGCCACCTGTGCCTATACCCTTCAGTGTTCTAATTAGAAAAGGATGTTGGATTTTATTGAATGCTTTCTCTGCATCTTTTGAGAGAACCATAGGGTGTTTGTTTTTGCTTCTGTTGAGATGATGAATAACATTTACGGACTTGCATATATTAAACCAGCCTTGTATCCCTGGGATGAAACCTACTTGATCATGATGTATAACTTTTTGGACAATAAGCTGTAATCTATTGGCTTGGACTTTGTTGAGAATTTTTGCATCTATTTTCATTAGTGAAATTGTTCTAAGGTTCTCCTTTTTAGTTGGGTCTTTTTCTGGTTTTGGTATCAGGGTGATGTTTGCTTCATAGAACATGTTGGGGAAGATTCCTTCCTCCTCATTTTTTGGAAATAATTTCTGCAGTATGGGTTTAAGGTCTTCTTTGAAGTTTTGATAGAATTCTGGTGTGAAGCCATCTGGATCAGGGCATTTTTTTGTTGGGAGATGTTTATTGTTTCTTTGAACTTGGTGCTTGACATTGTTCTGTTTGGAAGATCTATTTCTTCCTGGCTAAGTTTAGGGAGAGGGTGTGATTTCAAATATTGATCCATTTCCTTCACGTTGTCAAATTTCTTGCATAAAGTTTCTTGATTCAGAGATCATCTCTTATGTCTCTGTGGAATCTATTGTTATTTCCCCTTTATCATTTCTAATTGAGGTTATTAGAGATTTTACTGTTCTATTTCAAGTTAGTCTGTCCAAAGTTTTATCTCTTTTATTTGTTTTTTGAAAAAGCCATCTCCTTGTTTAATTAATTTTCTGAATGATTCTTTTGTTTTCAATTTCATTAATCTCTCATTTAATTTTGGATATTTCTTTTCTTCTTTTGGGTTTAGGCTTAGAGTGTTCTTCTTTTTCCAATTCCCTAAGATGGCTTGTAAGTTGGTTGATGCATTTTCTTTCTGTTTTTTGGATGTAGTCATCTAAAGGGATACATTTTCTACTTGGGACTGCTTTTGCTGTATCCCACAGGTTTTGGTAGCTTGTGTCTTCACTGTTGTTATGCTTAAGGAAGTTAATGATTTCCTTTTACTCCTTCCTGCACTGTCATTTATCATAAGGTTGTTCAATTTCCATGCCTTTGTATTGGGTTTTATGTTTTTCTTAGAGTTGAGTTCCACCTTTAGTACCTTGTAGTCTGAGAAGATACAAGGCAAAATTTCAATTCTCTTGGTTCTGTTGAGGTTTGTATTGTGTCCTAGGAAATTACCAGTCTTGAAGAATGTTCCATGGGCAGATGAGAAGAACGTATATTCTTTAGCTTTGGGATGGAGTGTTCTATATATGTCTATCAAGCACAGTTATTCTAGGGTCTCATTTAAGACCCTTATATCTTTTTTGAAATTTATCTTTAGAGGATCTGTCCAGCTCTGTAAGAGGATTGTTAAAGTCCCTGTTATTATGGTGGTACAGAATATCATATTGCTCAGACTAATTAAGGTCTATTTTAAGTAATTGGGAACATTGAAGTTTGGTGCATAAATATTTAGAAATGAAATATCTTCTTTTTGTATTTTTCCCTTGATCAATATGAAGTGACCCTCATTGTCTTTTTTTTAATTTAGTTGCTTTATATCTACATGTGTCTGAAAATAAGATTGCACCTCCTCTTTTCTTCTGAATTTCATTTGCCTGAAAAAATTGTACTTCAATCTTTAACTCTGAGTTCTAATTTGTCTTTTGAGGGTAGGTATGTTTCCTGCAGACAGTAAATGAATGGATTTTGTTTTTTAATCCAACCACCCTACCTATGCCACTTCAGTGGGGAATTCAAGCCATTAACATTTATTGAGATAACTGATAATTGTGGTGGTGTTCTACTCTTCTTATTTTGTGAAAGTCCATTGCTTAGTTTTATCTTTTGCATCACTGTTGAAGCTAGGTTCTGTCCTTTAATTTCTGGGTGCTTACTTTGCTGGTGGTCCATTGTGATGGTCAGTGTGTAGAACAGTTTAAAGTATTTCCTATAGAACTGGTATTGTTGTGGCAAGTTTCCTTAATGTTTGCATATCAGCAAAAAATTTGATTTCTCAGTCAATTTTAAAGCTTAGCTTAGCAGGATATAGAATTCTGTTCTGGAAGTTATTCTCTTTAAGTAGATTAAATGTAGACGACCATTGTTTTCTCTCTTGAAAAATTTCATTATACTAGTCTGCAGTTACCTTGATTGATTTTCCCCAGTAGGTTAATTGGTGTTTACTTCTGGCAGCTTACAGTATCTTTTCTTTTGTCTTGACTTTCGACATGTTCATAACAATGTGTCTTGGAGAAGATCTATTGGAGTTGAGGTGACCCAGGGTCCTATATCCCTCTGAAAGAAGTGTGTCAGAATCTTTGGTGATATTTGGGAAATTTTCATTCATAATATTCTCTATTATGGCTTCCATTCTGCTGGGACATTCCTCTTCCCCTTCTGGTATATGGATAACTTGTATGTTTGAACACTTCATGAAGTCCCCTAATTCTGTCAGTGAACGTTCTGAATTCTCTCTCTTCTTTTCTGCCTGTTTAACTCTTGGAGTTATCTCATGACCTTTGTGCTCTACCTCTGAGACTCTTTCTTCTGCATTGTCTAATCTGTTGTTGATACTTTCTATTGCGTCTTTAAGTTCCCTAATTTACTACTTCAATTCCTTCAGCTCTATTACATCCTTTCTATAGTCTTTATATTGTCCATCTCTTATTTGATTCTATTTTTGAAATTCTTTTTGGTTATTTTCCACTTTCTCAGCACTTTCCTTCATAGTTTTTTTGGTTATTATCCACTTTATCAACATTTTCCTTCATTCTTTTCATCATCTGTAATTTAAATTTCCCTTCTGTCATTTCTAACATTTATTTATAGATATAATCCTCATGGTTCCTTGGCAGAGTTGCTCTGGAGTGCTTTTTCATGTTGCCAGGATTTTTCTGCTGTTTCTTCCTCATGAGTGTTTCCTTTTTTCTGTTTCCTTGCCCTAATTTTCCTTTCACTCCCTCTTGCTGTTTAAGTTACTCTGCCTCTGGCCTAAGGTTTCAATGAGTCCTTTTGGTACATGACCAAAAGGATGAGAAGATTGAAGAGCAAAAAGGGAACAAAGATTGTAAAAAAAAAAAAAAAAGGGAGAGAGAGAGAGAGATAGGAGAGAGAGAGTAAAAAGGAATATCAATGAATAAAAGAGAGGCTTAGAAAGAGGGACACAGAAGTAATAAAGATGTACTGTATGGTTCTTTGACCCAACCTTAAAACCCCCTGGAATCTCTGGAGGTTTTGGGTTGGGTGGTTTCCTTTTGGTCAGTAGCTCTTTGCCAACCTGATCATACATAGTAGCCCACCTCCACCCAATAGAGAGGAAAGACAAAAATACTATAAATCAAACCAAAACAAATAAACCGAAAACCTTAAGGGATAAAATTGGAGAAAAAACCAAGTAATATGGGCAGAAACACTAGCCAAAATGAAGTTCTTATCATTAAAAGAGGCAACAATGGAAAATTATATTTAAACTAGAAAAATGAAGAAAGAAAAAGAAAAAAAATCAAGAGGGAAAATGTTGAAACAACAAACAAACAAAAACAGGCTCAACACCCATGGTACAGTGGTTACAGCACTGACATGTGGATTGAGGTTGGCTGGTTAGAACCGACCCCGGGCCAGCTAAAATGACAATGATAAGTGCAACAAAAAAATATCTGGGTATTGTGGCAGGCAACTGTAGTCTCAGCTACTTGGGAGGCTGAGGCAAGAGAATCTCTTAAAGCTGAAGCATTAGAGGTTGCTGTGAACTGTGATGCCACAGCACTCTACCAAAAGCAAAGCAGTGAAACTCTGTCTCAAAAAAATAAAAAAAAATCCAAAACCCAAATCAAAGCATTATATATATCTTGGTGAATGTTATCTGGGAAACAGGTAATCTTTTGGGGTATGATATGTTAATCACAATGCTGATACAGCTGTATGAGATAGAGACTGAAGGCCTCTGTTGGTTTCTAAAACCCTACAGGGTTGAGAGCCTAAATCTCTCCTCAGCCAGCTTAAAAGACACTTTAAACCTTTAACCTTGGCTAAGAAGAAGCTTTCTTAGGAAGGCACTTGTTGCTGTTATCTCTCCTGATGTGGCTGCCTGCTTATCCAGTGCACTAAAGCCAGCCTCATTCTATGCTCCTGAGGGCTCAGGCTGAAATTCAGTCCCGCTACTGCCAAACACTGAAAGTGCTGCTCTTCCCCAGCATCCCAGTCCTGGCCTTTGGCTCTGCTCAGTCACTAGATTACTTGCCGGAGTTATTCCAGGCTGAGCTCGCTCTGCAAATCTGAGGGCGGAACCCGCAGGAGCAGTTCTCACATGATGGCAGCATGCACAGCCCACAGCTGAAGAATATTAGCTCTGTTCTTGTCCAAGTTCAAAAAACCAAAACAGCCCACAGGGAATGCCTTGGTGTGAATGCCAATCTCCCTGCTGTTGTGCTTGAATGAACCAAATGAATGCAACCACTTGCCACTTCTCCACTGCTTTTGTCCTTCTCTTGTGGTCCATAAGTATCTCACTGCCTTCCTGAGTCCCCATGAGGATGTTTCTGGGTAGAGCCCAAAAGCCAGACATGACTGGAGTCTTCTCTCCCCAAACGATCTGTGCCCGGTTGCAAAGAAACTGTTACTTGGCTGCCATCTTGGTCCCTCTCTACCATAATTCTTTAGATTTTGCTGAGGTTTTATTTGTGTCCATGGATATAATCTATTTTGAAGAATATTCCATGGGTGGATAAAAAAAAAGTATATTCTTTAGCTGTATAAGCTAAAGACTAGAAGCTTCTGTGTTGCCAACGAGATGTGGTACCTTCTTCCTGATTTATTTGCTCTCAAACCCTGCAGGGGTGGAAGCCAGAATCTCTCCTCAGTCTGCTTAATAGATATGCCTCAACATTTCCAAACTGTGTCCCTTGGTTATGAAGCAGTTTCCCTAGGGAAGTGTGTGTCACTTGGATATCTCCAGAAATGGCTGCCCACTTACCAGGAGCAGAAAAACCAGTTTCACTCTAGGACCATGAGGGTTGAGCCTGTAAACAGCTTTCTCACAATTGGTACACCCAGCCCACTGCAGCAGCTCAATCTTGTCCTTAGGGTGGCGGTATTTAAAATCACTGCTTGCTTGTACAAGCTCACCAAAGGTAATTCAACCAAGTGTCAAAGTCAGAAAACAAAACAAAACAAAAAAAGACAGCAGGGCAGGCCTTCCCTGTCTGCAAACTGTCCCCACCACTGTTGCTGCTGCTGCCACAGCCACCATGACTAGCCAGTCCCTGACTGAACACAAATGCTTGCTGCTTCTCCACTGCTTTTATCCTCCTCTTGGGGTCCTGAAGTCTGCACTGCCTCTCTGTTTCCCCAAAGGGATGTTTATAGGCCAACCCACAAGCCAGAGGTGCTTGGAGTCTTTTCTCCTCAACTTCACCACATCTGGCTACAAAGAAGCTGTCTCTAGTTTTACATCTTGCTCTGCCCCCTCATGTTTATTTTTTAATGTGTAGCTGTATTCAGTTTGTTTTTATTGAATGTTTATGCATTGATATTTATTAATAATATTGGTATGTAGTTTTAATTTTGTTGTTGTTGTTATTGTTGTTGAGTCCTTTCCTGGTTTTGGAACCAGGGTGATGTTTCCTTTGTAGAACATGTTGAGGATGGTTCCTTTCTCCTCTATGTTTTGAAATACGTTATACAATACTGAAAGGAGGTTCCTTTTGAAGGTTTGGTAGAATTCTGGTGAAAAACTGCCTGGAGCAGGTGTTTTCTTTTTTGGAAAATTTTTATTGTTGCAATTTCAGTACTTGATATTGGTCTGTTCAAAATTTCTAATTCTTTATGGTTGAGTTTAGGGAGATGGTGTGACTCCAGGTATTGGTCCATTTTCTCTGTTTTCAAATTTTAGGGCATAGTTTTTTGTGGTAATCATTGATGATCTTTTGTATCTATCGAATCCATTATTATTTCTCCTTTTTTAATTTCTTGTAGAGTTTATTAGATATCTTACTTTTCTTCTTCTACTTAATCTGGCAAACATTCATTAATTTTATTAATCTTTTCAATGAACCAACTTTCTTTTTTTCTGATCTTCTGAATAGTTCTTATGTTCTCAATTTTATTTTATTCTGGTATAATTTTGGTTATCTGTTTTCTTTTGCTAGGTTTGGGATTGGATTGCTCTTTCTTTCTGGTTCCTTCAGATGATTCATTATGTTGTACTCTTTCTGGTTTTTGGATGTGAACATTTAATGAAATAAATTTCCAAGAGGGAAATTTATAGGTTAGGACTGCCTTTTCAGTATCACACAGGTTTTGATAGCTTGTGGCTTCACTGAGATTTGTTGAAGCAATCTATTGATTTCTTTTTTTTTTAATTTTTTGCAGTTTTTGGCCAGGGCTGGATTTGAACCTGCCACTTCTAGCATATGGGGCTGGGACCCTACTCCTTTAAGCCATAGGCACCACCCTTGATTTCCATCTTTATCTCCTTGACTCAGCTGTCATCATAAAGTTATTTAATTCCCAAGACTTTATGTGAAGTTGTAGATTTTCATTGCAGTTGAACACTCTTTTATTTCATAATGGTCCAAAAATATAAAAGGTATAAGTTCTATTATTTTAAATTTATTGAGATTTTATTTGTGCCCTAAGATATGATTAATTTTAGAGGATAATCCATTGGCTGACGATAAAAACATATAATCAATTTTGTTGGGATGGGATGATCTGTATGTATCTGTTAAGCCCATTTTTTTAAAAGTTGTGTTTAAGTCAATTGTTTTGTTGCTTAGTTTCTTTTTGGAATATCTGTCCAGTTCTATCGGAAGGGCAATGAAGTCCCTAGTTATTATGGTGTTGCAGTATATCATATTTTTCAGATAAGTTTTTTTTTTCATGTTCCTCAGAGAATTTAAGTTGGGTGCATAGATATTTAGGATTAAAATGGCTTTTTGTTGTATTGTTCCATTGACCAGTATATAGTGTCCAACTTTGTCTTTGTTTAGTTTTGTTGGTTTAGATTCAACTGTATTTGGAAATAAGACTGCAAATATTCATTTCATATGTTTTTCATTTTTCTGAATTATTGTTTTCTAATCCTTCACTCTTTGTCTTGTTTGTCCTTAGAAGTTAAATGTGCTTCCTGAAGAGAGGATATAGGTGGCTTGTGGTTTTTATCCAATCAAACAGCCTGTGACTTTTAAGTGGGGAGTTGAAGCCATTCACATTTATTGAAAGAATTGATAAGTATGGTAGATTTCTGTTCATCTTATTTTGTGGAAGTCCATTGCTTACTTTTTTCACTTATACCATGATGTATGTTAGGTTTTGTCCTTTCATTTCTGGGTGTCTGTGTTTTACTGGTGGTCTATTGTGATGGTCATTGTGAAGAATAGGTGTCTTACTTTCTATATGGCTGGTCTTGTTGTGCCAAATTTCCTTAGTGTGTTCATGTAAGTATAAGATTTGATTTCTCTGTAGAATATGAAACATAATTCAGCAGGATAAAATCTCCTAAAAATTGTTTTGTTTAAAAAAGTTAGAGGCAGATGACCACCCTCTTCTAACTTGAAAAAATTAGCTGAAATCTGTTGTCATCTGGTATTTTCCCCATTCTAGTTAAGAAGTTGCTTATGTTTGGCTACTTGTAGAATTTTCTCTTTCATTCTGAATTTGGACAAGTTAATTATAATGTGTCTAGGAGATGCTTTGTTTCAATTGAGTTGTGGTTGGGTTATGAAACCATCTAGTATCTGTTGTAGGGATCATGGTGAAACCAGCCTTTTTACCTTTTTGTTGATTCACTGAAAGATCAATTCCAAATTATGGTAGACTAATAAGAGAAAGGTTTATTTCTAAAAGCTATGCACATGGGAGGAACCACAAGAATTATTGCCCAAATTCTCAGTGATTGTTAGATACCTTTGTAGGTGGCTTTTGGATGGGAGGAAAGATAATGTGGAAAGAATTGCTGCAGTAAATAGTTTCTGGGGGGATGCTTAAATGGAGGGGAACAGACTGACTGTTAAATTAACCTGAGAGACAGATATTGTGCATCAAATGACATTGGAGCCAGGTCTATTAGCATGTGATAAGGAGGCTAGCAACCACATTAGATTTTAGGTAGATAAAGGAAAGGTTTCATTCAATGTTTCCTGATTATGAATGGTGTTTAACTCAATCTTTATACCAAGGAATCATATTTTGGGGTGAAATTTCCTTAGCTCCTTCATTACATTCGTCTGGAACTTCCCTAGAAGTTTCACACGTTAAGAACTGATTTGGTAACTGTGGAGAGATAGAGCAGGTTAGTAATTTAGTAATAAGATGATTGAAAAGAGACATAATAACATAAATTAGGATGAGAATGAATAGCAGAAAAGACCAGATTTAAGCACGTTTCCGCATACCCCATTAAATCAGTGTCCCATTTCTGGGAGTAGGTCAGGCCAATAGAATGGTTTTGCTCTGTTATCTTGATGAAGAATATTTATCTTGTCTTTTAAGAGATGTAGATAAGTCTCTATTTGCCCCAATTGATTTATATAAAAATGACATTTTCCCCCAATAACAGCACAAGCTCCTCCTTGTTGAGCTGTCAAAGCATCTAGAATGTGGAACTTTTGAATTACTACACATGTTAGGCTATTAACCTCTGATTGAAGTATTCCCAAAGCCTGAATGGTGATATTGAGCTCTTGTTCTATTACCATGGAGAGATTCATGACTGCTCTTTCAATTTTGTAAGTTCCAAATGCTGAGTAAAAGATCCTGAACACTGAAAAGAACTTTGAGTTAAGATCTAAAAGGGGATTTATTCTAATGTCATGTTTTGTATGTTTATAAGGTACAACATTATGAACAAAAGAACCCAAGTTTGTAATTTGACTGGCATTTAAAGTGGAGTACTTGATAACAGAGGTTGTTAAATAACCAAGTCCACAGCATTCTATTTGAGTGGAAACCATTTGTGTACCTTATTACCACCCAAGATAAAATTACCAGTGTTATTTATAGACAGAGTCAGGTTAGAACCTGTGACTTTTCAGACTGGGGTTTGTTGTGTCTTCTCTTCTTCACTGGTACATTCACATATCCAGTTATGTTGTAACCCATAAGGTGAAGTCATATGTTGCTTCTTTTCTTACTATGGATGCAGCCTCTTATCATTCATCCATTTTTTACATCTGTTTCCCTGAACACTCACATCAGCAGAGATAAAAGTGAATTCATGTTTTTTTGCATGATATAGATGTAGGTATAATCAGCACTCAGATTGATTGGTTAGTATGGCCAGGGTTTGAAAGACTGGTGCAAATGAGTGCCAGATCTGTGCTTTACTGGCTGGAAAAATAGTAAGGGTTAGTAAGAGTAAGGCAAGAAGTGTCATAGTGGAAGATAAAAGAGAGAATGGGATAGATTGAGGCAATATTCACTCAGCTTCTAATGTGTTATTTCTGAAAGTGGAGGGGGATATTTAAAGGAAAGGCTTGTCAGTTGGCAGAGGCCATGTTCTTTTCATCTGTTGATG
>CAUYQV010114844.1:0-20000 GCA_963574575.1 Galagoides demidoff
GGGCTCCAGGGGTGGGGCCCCGGGAACTGTGCTATCATCCAGCCCTTCAGGGGACTCTCCCGGGAAACAAAGTTTCAGCAAAGAAGCCCGGACTTAGACAGCAACTTTCCAAGGCCAAATAAGGAGTAAGCAGCAGAGTCACCACGGAAGCCTTTGTGCTGAGTACTGGAAACTGTCCTGTCCACTTCAGGTAATTAATGAGGAGCCGGGCTGGGGCTAATCAGGTTAACACCTGCGATAGAGGATTCCTCTGAGAACAGGACCAGGAGCCCTCAAGCCCCAGCCTGTCCCCAGAGACTATCAGGCAGAGAGTCCTGCATGGCCAGCCTCTGGTTCCTTCTTCCCTTCCATTTTTTGGACATGGAGGGACTCCCGGGTGACGGCAAACTCAGTTTTTTTCGAAGTCCGGATTAAAAGGACTCTGATTCAAGGGTCTAAGATATCTCCTTTTACTTCTTTATAGATGAATGTGAATAAAACTAAGAACCAACACAGACGCTGTGCTGGGCGCTGTGCTAAGTGCTGTCGGGTGGGACTTTCTGCCATTCTGAAGACATCCTCTCTGCCCCTGTGTAGTCCTATGTAGTAGCCACTAGCCACT
Organism: Galagoides demidoff; assembly: GCA_963574575.1. Lineage (NCBI taxonomy): Eukaryota > Metazoa > Chordata > Mammalia > Primates > Galagidae > Galagoides > Galagoides demidoff. The sequence goes on from CAUYQV010114844.1 coordinate 602, forward strand.
CTGAGCATGTGAAATACACGACTGTAGAACTGAATTTCTATTATTTATTTATTTATTTTGAAACAGAGCCTCAACCTGTCGCCCTGGGTAGAGTGCCGTGGCATCACAGCTCACAGCACCCTCCAACTCCTGGGCTCAAGTGATTCTCCCGCCTCAGCCTTCCAAGTAGTGGGGATTACAGGCACCGGCCACAACACCCAGCTATTTTTTGGTTGCAGCTGTCGTTGTTTGGCGGGCCCAGGCTAGATTCAAACCTGCCAGCTCAGGTGTATGTGGTTGGCGCCTTAGCCGCTTGAGCCATAGGCGCCGAGCCTGAATTCCTAATTTAATTTTTAAGTTTAAAATGCAGATTTCAATATCCCCGTGTGACCAGTGGGGACCTTATGTGTTGGACAGCCGCGCCCTGGAAGCCTTCCCTCCTTTAAACTTCTCTCTGAGCCTACAGGAGTAAGAGGGTGACGCTATTCCCATTTTAGGGAGGCTTATAAAGGTGAAATAATGGGCCAAAGTCACACACACACAACCTGTTAATGGCGGAGCCGAGGGTCCTAAGCCAGGTTTGTTCAGGATTTACAAGACTCCAGGGCACTCGGCTGCCACTGGTTAAGATGTCCTCAGATGCTGCCATTCAGAACTGGGCCTAAGCAAAGGCAGTGACAGGGCTGGCAGGATGGCTCCGTAAAAGTCGCCGAGTGTCTCCGTCCCCAGGCGGCAGAGTGCCAGCGTCCTGTTGGCAGCCGCCAATGAGAACACGTGTGGACATTAGTCTCACGTTATTAAATGTGCATTTTCCTCTTAAAAATAAGAAGCTTCTGTCACAAATGATTTATATGGAAACAATGCTTCTCCTGGCAGAGACACAGGGCTAGGAGCCTTTGTTAACTATTAATATTTCTTTCAAAGACTTTTTTTTTTAAAAAAAAAAAAAGCTATGCTGATGATGTCAGGTCTGTTCTTTGAATGTCTGACCCACCTTCCTACCCCCGATCCTGTCACTGTCATGATAAGTAAAGGGTTCAAGTTTCTCAGATACCTGTGAACAATGAGCAATCACTCCTTCTCACTTGCGCTCTCTCTCACACACACACACATGCACATAGACACCAACGCACACACAGACACACATGTACACACAGAGGCACGCATGTACAGAGACACATGTGTACACACAGACACACATGTACACACATAGACACACGCACACATAGGAACACACACGCACATGCACCTTGCTTAGGACACACACATACACACATGCACACACAGGCACACACACACAGAGCAGGTCAGCAGCAAGCATGGTCCCCCGGGAATCCATCCCTCACTTGAGATACTGGAGCCTCCACAAAGTCATGGCACCAGTCTGGGGTGCACCAAAGAGCATCCTCAAGATCTGGAACAGCCTTAGACACTTGCCTGTACCCCTGTCCTCCTGTCTTTCCACTGAAGGGGGAGGCAGCGTGATGGGAGACAGAAGGGTTTAGGGTCAGGCTGAGCTGAAGCTGCATGAACAAAGTGTGTGGCACCAGCCTGGAAGGTGCCTATGTCATCTCTGGAGTAAAACGGGAAGAGAAATGAGTCTCTCAGGGGCTGCTCGGGGAGAGTCAACGAGGGGATGGGTGCAGAGCACTTAGGCTGGAGACAGGAACATGAGAGGATCCAGAAAAGGTGACGTTTCCTATCCTTTCTCCCTTCCATCCCTATAAGAATCCTGATTCTCTTTGAGGCCCATCTCAGCCCTAATGTTATGACGAGATTTTCCTACCATCAACATCTCCATATACTTCCTGTTTTCCACTTTGCAGATCCGTACCTATGCCCAGACTAGTTCAGGGGTGTGCACTGCTGTTCTGTGTGCAATGATCACACTTGGGCATGGACTCAACCTCCAGGGCCCTCCACTTCTGCTTTGCACACCTTTCCCCCTCTCGGTGTTGCAACCAGTAGGTTGCCCTGAACACAACAGGTGCTCAAATAAATGTCTGTTGAACTGAACTTCTGCAAAGATTGAGGCCAAACTATAATGAACAAATCCATCCATCCATCCATCCATCCATCCATCCATCCATCCATCCATCCATTTATTCATTCACTCAGTATTTATTAAGTGTGTGTTCTCCTCAGCCCCAGGAATGGATCTTAGTACTCAGGACACAGCAGGGATCAGATCAGACAAAACCCCAAGCTTTACAGTATTTATATCCCCGGGTGTGTGTGTGTGTGTGGTAGGTAGATGGGATGAGGGGGGAGGTGTGTGTTAATGGCTGTGAGTGAGACAATTAACAAATGGACAAATAACATACAGAAATGGTACCTGCCATGCAGAAGAAAAAAAAAAAGCAGGAAAGAGAGTTAGGGAGGGGAGAGTTTGGGAAGAAATTTGCTATTTTAAACAGTAGTCAAGGATGTCATCCCTGAAAAGGAGATATCTGGAGCAAAGATTTCCAGAGCTTCAAGGGCTAGAAATAAAACAAATTCATAGGGAGGTTGAACGCCTAAGAAAGTTTGGTCTATACTCAGGATTGTGCGCAGGAAATTAAACCCTGACGTCGCTGACAACCCTCGGTTCACATATGTCATGTATTTTAATATTAACTAATGATTTCTGGACACCTCGTATGTGCCAGGCACTGCCGGAAAGCTCTGTATACCTGAGTTCCACCAAAAGAAAAGGGGTAAATGAGAGATGGACAAAGGCACTCTCTGTAAGCCCCAGGCACGCACGCTCAAGGCCAAGGCCAGATGTCACCCAGTGTACAAAACTGGGGTGGGGGGACACTGCACTTTCTGAGAGGACCCCCCCTCCTCCCACAGACACTGCTGCCACATCACAGACAACAGGCCTGGGGGGGGGGTGATTCTTCCTTCTCAAGAGAGGATGGAAATATGAATTTTTATGTGAAATTTCCCATTTTGAAAATCTTGGGAAGTAATTAAATTTTTTAAAAAAAATAGAATGCAGGGCAAAATTTTAAAAAAAAATATTTCAGGACATACTTCATCTGAGCAGCGAGTTGTCAACCTCTGGCATAAAGAATGGGTAAGGAGCAGAAAGAGAAGGAACCCAAAATGTTTGCAAGGATCTTGTCAAACATCCCCCAATCCTACCCTGAGGCTGGGGATAATTCATGTTTGAAAAGGGCCTGATGGCCGGGGACTTCTCCTGTGCCTGCCCAGGGGACAGCAAGCTTTGGGGTCTGGTAAACACTGCACCCTTCTGTGTGGACGCAGTATTTTGCCTACTGGGATTTAAATGCAACAACAGCTCACGGTTCATTAAAGTAAGTACACTAGGAATTAATGAAAACCGCCTTTGCTGCTTTGTTGTTATTTACTTACGTCCCACCAATAAAAATGTATTTGGCAAAATCATTGAGGAAACGCCATCTTTTCTCAAAATTGTTTTCCTTCCCCTTCCGCTTGATATTTCTAAATTAACTTATCAATAATGTGTTAAAGTAATGCCCCAAAAGGAAACAATACTGCACCTTTAAGAAAATGTTATTTTTCCTGAGGTCCTATCAAGGTAAATTTCATCAGTATTCAAAGAATGAGCAAAGCACTTCAACAATTTATTTCAATAAAAGAAGACTTAGCTGAAAGGAGTATAAATGATGAGAACTTGCTTTAAACTGATTTATTCCCTGCAGCAATAAAAGGAATGTTTCTTCACTCAGCTGTTTAATATGCAAATATGCAGAACATCCAGCCCCTGACAGCACATCATTAATATAAACCTTGCACTGAGCGCAGGGCCCGATATTTCATCCTGATGAAAATACATGATGATGATTTTAGACCGTAGACTTTTAGAGTTGGAACAATGTGCTTTCCCGGTGATGAAACCCCACCCGTCACCGAGGGGGTTGGGGGGGAGGGAACCAAAGCTTTTCAGATAAACCATCCCACTTCTCTAAGAGGGAAGTCCCAGAATAAAGAAAACAGCAAATATGGAGGGCTATTAATAGTTCACGCCACCAAGGTCCAAGTGACGAGATTGGAGTGGGGGACAACTTAGTGACTTTGGGGGCGGAAATCTGAGATCCTTTCCTTTCAGAGATAGTGGCAAGCTAATTGCTTGGGGTTTGTTTTGGACAATTCAGAAAATACCCACTTCGTATGCTGGACGGTAGCTGGTAGCTTTGTATCCACACAGAACAAGACGGTAAGCTCTCAAGGAGACACGGGGCTCAGGAATTTGAGCCCTTGGGGACTCTCCACCAGGTTACTGCCCCTGTTTTGACAGTGGAGTAGCAACCTCTGAATTACTCTCTGACTTAAAACAAGCTGAGTATACTAGATCAGGAGGTTGGTACTAGATCAGGAGTTTTCTCTTTCCTTTCCAATCTGGAATTTATGTTAACAACACGTGGTAGAATTGGGAAGGCTTTAAACTTTTTGCCTTTCTGCACAACTTTTTGTATTTTCCAAATTTTCTCTTATGCATATGTCATATGTGTGACCAGAGAAATCATGTTTGTAAAAATATAATTTACTTTTTTAAAAAAATAACATATGAATAGGCTAGTACCCAGGGACATCTAAGATTGTAAGCATGAACAAGGGGTCTGATCTCAGAGTCCACTCCCCCATAAGCTCCCTGAGCTTGCTCTCAAAATAAATACTTGTGAAATGTTAAGTTACTACCGTGTTTCCCTGAAAATAAGACCTACCCCCAAAATAAGCCCTAGCAGGATTTCTATGCATTTGTTAAATATAAGCCCTACCCGATAAGAAGACCTAATGATGGGCATGGCTATGCAGCATATCTGCATAGCCACCCCGTGCATTTTGGCACAGACATCCCCTGAAAATAAGCTCTAGTGTGTCTTCTTGAGAAAAAATAAATATAAGACAGTGTCTTATTTTCGGGGAAACACACGGTACTCTTAAGTGCTTAGAATAGTGCCTGGCATGTGGCAAGGCCTGTAAAAATACTTGTTAAATGAATAACCAACAAATATTAATATTTTAAGCATTTTACTTTGTAGGGATGCGTTTGTGTAGATGTTATGTATTTACGTAGATAAAGGATATGGAAACATTGGGGTTTTTTTTTAGCCCTTTATGATTAGTGCTATTACAGTGAATAGTAGTTGTTGAAATTACAGCTCTAGCTTTAGACAACGTTTGAATAAAATCTTGTCTCCACTCAGTTTCATGTGACCTTGAGCAAGTCAATTTCTCTTCATCTGTTAAATAGGTAAACTGATAATCCTACTTATTTTGAAGCGCATCTGAGGGATTCAATGTGACCATCGGATCATCTGTGCAAATATTTGGCACAGTGGCTGGCCCAGAGCAGAGCTCAAGCTTACCACTTATTGAGCACCTACTATATAGTAAACATTACACACATATTGACACAAATCTTTATGACAACTCTTCAGCGTAAGTGCTGTTAACCTTGTTTCACTGAGGAGAATCCTAAACTTGAATGAGATTACACACATGCCTTGCTCTTGAACTTGGGTCTATCTGCATATGGACTTTACCCAGACATGCCCTGTCTTTGGAAAGGAAGATGAAGAAGAAGAAGAGGAAGAAGAGAGAAGAGAATGGGAGAGAGGAGGAAAGGAAAGGAAATACTGGATTATTAAAAATATATATGGAAAGAGTAGGTGTCCTTCTAATTCATTTTTAGTTAACAGCTCATTTTCAAAGATTATCCTTTGCTTTTATATTATCCTTTTTATAATAAAGTATTTAAAAATAAGTTAGGTTATATGGGGCAGGAAGAAAGGTAAAGGCCGGTGGTAAACAGTATGGAACCAACTGCTTAGGATAATTATGAAGTTCCCTGTGGCCAAATTGTTATTTCAAGTTCATTATTAGAGAGAGGCCACTTATATCCGTAATTTGTTGAGATTTTCTGCCATTTCAGATCCCTGGAGAATAAAAAAAATCCATGAAATTGTTCCTCACCTCGGAGCTGGTAACTCTTTCAGAAGAGATGAGCCAGTGGCAAGGCAGCTCGCTGGGGATGGCTCCCCTCCCTCCCCCTTCCTGCCTCTCTCTGCCACGTGTGTTCGCCGCATCCCACCAAGACAAGAACTCTCGAGGCCAAAGCGAAGAGGGCCGTTGGATTTTATTTCCAAATATTTCAATTATAAATCAATCGTTTAGCAAAATTCAATGAAGTTTGCACAATTTCCCTTTGAATCAGCTCCCACCGAGAACCCACAAAGTCTTGGGGGCAAAATTTCCAGCGGCCTCTTGCAGGTTTGCGTAAACTTCTCCGAGCTAGTCCTTCCCGTGTTTCTGGGTTTATGGGCTCAGTTATACGCCCTCATAACTCAAGTGGGATGAACCAATTAAACATTTCCCTGTAGTCTCTAAAAGAGCTGCTCTTGGCATGTTTTTTGCATGGCACAAACCTCTGCGGGAGGATACGATAGAAATCTTGCACTATTTAAATATAGAATTGGGACATCAAAGAAAGGGTTGTATTGAAATAACATGGATAATTAAGGAAGTGGAGAACAGTAATAACTGATTTACATAAAATGCTAATGAGTCTCTTGACTTGTTTGGCAATTTGCACTTTAGGCTTGGTAACCGGGGCTCCAAATTTATGATCTAATTTTTATTTTAATATTTTCTCTTCGCAAGTTGTAACCAGCACTAATGGGTGCCTGCCAATGTCTAACTTCTCTGCCCTTCAGCCGCTCAGAAGTTTCTCTTCCCAGTGGAGCATGTAGGGATTTCAGGATGCCATGGGTCCGTGAGCTTCCGGAGGCCCCGTGTGTTAGCTGGGTGTTGTGTTGGGGTGTTGGGGTTGTTACTGATGATTAACAGGGTTCGGTTACCACTGGCTAAGCTAACAGGGCTGGAAAACAAACCTCATCTCACAGAGGCTAAAGGATTTCTTGTACAGTCGGTTCACTGCTATTTTGAGGGAAAGACCCACGCATTCTAGGTGCGAGCTTATTCTGTACCATTCTCTAAGGCCTTTCATTTCGGAGAAGAAATTGTAGGCTCTGAAAATTCCCCGTTTTATTGTACTCTTGCACCGACCTCACCTCGCAGGGCCACAGCCTGCCCTGAATGAGAATGAGGGCTGGAGCTGTCCCTTCTGGACGCGGCTGCACATTGACCTTCAGTGTACCCTACTCCCTCCGAGCCCTCTAAGCATGATCCATGGCTTTCTCCGGCCATTCCCCCTTCACCCCACTGATGGGTTTCAAAGCTACTTGAATTTTCAAGTCCCGACGTGCTGCGCCCGTGGCCGGGGCTCTGCCTGGCTCTCTTATGGATTGCGAAGGTCACCGCCGGCGAGAGGGAAGGAGGCAGGCAGAGCATTTATCAGGATGTATTGCTTTACTTTTTCTATCCATCACCGAGGCGATGATTCTATTTTAGTGAAAATCCATTGAACTCCGATCAAGTCAGATGGCTGTTATCATTGGAAACTCAAGAGCTGTCAGGCCGTAATCAGTACAAATGCCGGACCCTGAAATGGGGGGCTCCGGGCCAGTGATTCGGTCTTCTGGGGATCTCTTTGGTCATTCCTGTATTTAAAATTTCATCTGATCATTTTTATTTGAGTATCTTGTCGGCTATTCTTGGTCAAGTGATGAAACATGGTTATACAGGTTGGAATGAAACCATTACAGGTGTTTTAGGCAGAGTTGGGAGACGTGATGCTTTCTCTGGCCATGCTAGGTTGCTCACTCTGGGGCTAATGACCGGCCTGCCCATTAGACTGTCTACCTGTGCACACCTGAAAGAGCACAGAAACCGGACAGGAGGCATGCACGTACCTGCATTCCACTCTGACCTGAAATCACCAAACTCGAGTTTACTACATATTTTGTGATCTCTTCCACATCCGTTTTCTGACATCACATTTGGCTCCAGAGCACTGTGTTGATGGGCATTTCAGCCTTGAGAGTTGTGTTTTTATGACAAATGCCCCATTTGTATTTAAATGTGTTTGGGAAGGTTTTATTCTACGATTGAATATGGGGGTGGGCGGGAAGAAAAACAAGATTCCAACGCTCCCTGAAAATTTCATTTGGGCTTGTCTTCTGGTTATGGATTTAATTAAATCTGACATTTGAATAAAATCATTTAAACATATTTGCAGTCTCAACTTTTATGAAATGGGGGAGTTGTGGAACAGAATGACAGAACGGTTTTTAATAGGGATCCTGTAGCTCTAAACAATGCTTATCTCTTAACCACCCCCCAGCGGATGGTCTCTCTGTAGATCATGGAGAATCATGTTTCTCCTGCCGTTCAGTTGAAGGACAAATCCTGACGGGCTGGGATAAGAAGGAAAAGGAGTGAGGGGTGCCTCGCCTCCCCCACCTGAGTGCCTGTGTGTCTGTCACACCACTTCTTAAAATGGAAAGCAATTGAATTTACATTTATTGTCTGTTTTGGAATCCACACCTTCATTCCTTTTTATTAGCAAGGGTAATTGCATATTGACGGTGCATTCTTAAATATATTTACATTCTAAGTAACAGCAACAATAATAAGGGCAGATATTTATTGGTCACTTAGTCGGAGCCAGGCACGGGGCCAAGTGCTTTACATATGCTACCCCATTCAGGTATCCACCCACCTCTGAACAAGATAGAGAATGTCTATAGACAAAGAGCCCAGGGCTCGGAGAACACCTGGAACTAACCAGGTTATCGCAGTGGGTGAGAGCACGCTCCCACCTCCCACTCAGAGGGTCACTGTAGTAAATAAACCATCCAGAGTATCTGTGTTAGTTTCCCGGAGCTGCAAAGGTGTGGCTTAACACAAGAGAAGTTAATTCTTTCACAGTTCAGGAGGCCAGAAGTCTGACCCCTGGGTGTCTGCAGGGTTGGTCCCTCCTGGGGACCCTGTGGGAGACACCATCCCAGGCTTGCGTCCCGGCTTCTGGCAGTTGTCAGCACCCTTGGTGTTCCTTGGCTTGTAGACTCATTACTCCAGCGTCTGCCCTGTCTTTGCACCACTTCCCCTCTCTCTGTCTCTCCCAAGGACCCTCTCATGGGAATCAGAGCCCAGCCTAAGGCAATATGATTAACCTCTACATTAGCTGCACTGCATAAAAACCTTATTTCCAAATAAGGTCACACTCTGAGGTTCTGGGTAGATGTGGATTTGGGCGGACACTATTCACCAAGTACAGCAGGCATCTGAAATCCAAACCGGGGGCTGCCAGACACAGGACTGCTTATATGTGGTGATGACACCACGATCCACACCGAGAGGGCAGCGTGATTTCCAACCACAGCCCTCCTCCTAAACCCCAGTGGGCTGGCTAGAGCTCATTAGAATACAGCTGTCACTAGGGAAGGACACTTATTGACATTTTCCTTGGTGGCAGGGGCTGGGCTAGGGGTGCTGCTGGCATCAGCTCACTTCTCGAAATCATTCATGGAGGACAGTGCTAAGGTGCCACTCTCATCCCTATTTATGGACAAGATACTGAAGCTGAGAATGGCCTGTCATAGGGTCAAGGCCACACGGTGAGACAATGACAAAGGCAGCTTCTGAACCCAGAGCTGCTGGACCATCAAGATCCAGACTTCTCCCAATGTCCATAAGTTACAGATTATTTGCTGCCCCCTGTCCTAAGGGACTTATCCTCTTGTTGGACACTCATTTGGCATTCACCTTAGGATGGGAGAGACTGTGCTTTGCATTTGATAAAGAACACAGGACCTACCACACTGTCCTGCTGGTGGGACTGAAGATGGTCAGGACTGGTGGGAAGTGGGCAGAGGGAAAACTCTCCTTTAGAAATGAATAAATTGAAGAAACAAAGATTCTGTGTTCAAACCAACCCACACCCCGATAATTACGTAAGTGAGTTTTGATTCAGTTGGCAGTTGGGTTTTAGGATTAGAGACAAGGGGAACACGGCCCAACTTTCCCAACACCCCTTCAGAGCCCCTGGACTATGGAAAAGTCGCCACCTGGACATTTTCACGGTCTCAGGAGAAGCTGTCCACTGGCTGAAGTCTGGATTTACTACGGAGCCTCTTTACAAAACCTTAGAAGGCTGCACGTCACGAGAATTAAATGCAAACTTTTATCTCTCCTTTCTAAATCTCCTCCTTTCAATCACTAATCTCTCCAGGAAGAAAACACAACCAAACAGTCCCATTAGGGAAGAGGCAGATAGAACTGATGTAAATCCCCGGGGAATTAATGGACCTGCTCTTTACTGCACAACGGCCCTTCCCGTGATGACCTTGCCAATCACCAGATCTTGTTTTGTCTGCATTTTCCAATGACTGGAGGCCCCACTCGCAGCTGAAGGAACCTGCTTTACTTACCAAATGGGCAACCCAGTCGAATGGCTCTAGAGACTAAATAAAATTTACTGATATAGGTAGATCTTAAGAGCGATTTTTTTTTTTAAATCAGGCAAACTGAAATATTACAACCTTGTTAAAATGGTGTTATGGTGTGATCCACCGTTCTGGGTTTGGATTGTTCTGATGCTCAAACTGGGATTCCTCTTGGCATCACGATGGGTCTCAGCAGGCAGCCTGGGCCAGGTTAGGGCACAGTAATATGCAAACCCCAAATCCCAGCGTCTTAATGCCACAGCACAGAAGAACAATGTATTTCTCCATGTCCACCTTGAGTCACTTGGAGGCTCTTAATTTTGTCCTTTCTCTAAGACCCATTCTGAGAGGGCATCTGGAATCTGGGATACCACTGGGCAGCATGATGGAGGGGAAGGATATTAGAATGGAAGCAGCCAGGCTCTTACAGTTTCTGCCTCAAAGAGACACGTGTCAATCCCATCCAGGTTTTATTAACCAAACCAAGTCACAGAGCAGGTAAAGCACAGCCTCCTACCTACCCTGATGCAGAAGGGAAACCTCAGCATTTGTGGATATCCCCCGACTCCACACTGGGTGAAAACTGTCTTCTCCAGGATCACACAGGATGAACCTATCAGGACAGTGTGGGAAAGGGCCAGAATTCAGCCTATGGCTCCAGAAGCCCTCGTGCCAACTTGGAAACACGTTGCCTCTAACCAGAACTCACTACCCCGGGGAACCCAGACCACTGCAGAAAATTCCACAAAACCCCCGGCCTCTGCTATCTTTTGTCCCCATCGCGTTTACCTAATAGATGATTCTACCAATTCCCATTGGCAGCCCTTTGTAGTGTAATGAACAGGATGCAGGCTGATGAATGCAGCCGCTGCACAGAAAACGTCAGTTCTTTCATTAAGCAAACCTTCCCAAGTTCATTGTATTGAACCAGGGTTTAGGCTATTAGGCTGACACATGACAGAGCCAATTCTAGTCACATTGTAAGTGCCTATTCATGTTTGGCAAATTCCATTTTACGCACACGCACACATTGAGAATTGGACTCTTGTTGCCTGCAACTTTTTTTTTTTCCTCCTCTTGAAATCTATTTTCCTATTTTTAACTGTTAATAATTAAGAAAAATCCCACTGTCATAATGGTGGCTCAGCGAGCCTAATTCAGGGAGATCATAATGGATCGCCTCCCTGAGTTCCTGTTCCGCTGGGCTCCCACCATCCTCTCTCTTCCCACATACACGGATATGGGTAGAGTACGCTCATTTGTAAAAGGGGAAATAATAAAATATTCGTGCACGGAGTTTTGACACTGCCGGCTCTTCATTCTGCTCGGATTTTAAAGGGAAACATTATTTACAGGCTTGGAATCCCTGCTGGTGGGAGAGGAGGGGACTCCAGGCACCAATCCTGGGAATGAGCCTGCGTGACTGAGGACGCAGCGCAGAGCACCTGCAGGCCGGAAGCTGGGAGCTTTATATCCAACCTCCACGGGTGGCCATTCCACAACAGTCATTCAGCAAACACACAGTGGGTGCCCACGGGGTACCCAACTGGTTATCATGTGTACACAAACCATCAGGGCGATGGTTTTCAACCTTCCTTAAGGCCATAGCTCTTTAATACAGTTCCTGTGGGTCATGACCCACAGGCTGAGAACCGCTATGTTAGGGGCTTGTGGTCCAGTGGGAGAGAGACGAGGCCACCTGACAATTATGTTCAAATGTGCTCAATGGGGTCATGTGCCCTGAATCCAACCTCTTTTCTCCATCTCCATCACCATTGCTTGGACTAATTTGCTGTAATTGCTCTCTTAGACACACACTCCCCACCCCCAGATACTCCTACATAGAAACTGATGACAAGGGGATGTTGTTTTAGGTATTAAAAAATATATTTACCCAAGTGCGTGGCAGTCTGGGTACTGCATTTTACACGTCATGTCCCTCACCCCTGCATCCGTAGACTCTGCCCCATGGCCATGACAGTGGTATCCAACAAGTACCCGAAAAGTGCTCTATGAAGTTTTCTAGAACTGAGTAAAATTGCCAAATACTGTTTTTGCCAACTGAGTCTAGAAAACAGCCTCACTGAGAGAGACAGAGACAGAACAAATGGAAGAGAGACAAATTTACAAGTTCTTTTATTCTTTCTTCTGTCCCCATCTCTTATATACAGATTAAATTCTGGATCCTGAACCAGAGGCACTGGTTCACATCTGTAATCCTAGCACTCTGGGAGGCCACAGCAGGTGGAATGCTTAAGCTTAGGAATTCAAGATCAGCCTGATCAAGAGTGAGACCCCCATCTCTACTAAAAATAGAAAAACTAGCTGTGCGTGGTGGTAGGCCTGCCCTTCCCCCCCACACTCGGGAGTCTGAGGCAAGAGGATCTCTTGACCCCAAGAGTTTGAGGGTTCTGTGAACTATAACACCACAGCACTCTACCCAAGGAGACAAAGATTCTGCCAAAAAAAAAAAATTCTGGATCCTGGCGATATTGACCTGACCCTAAGGGCAACATTATTCAAAGCACAGACAGAGGCACTGGGCCTAAAAATTGGCCTTGGCTATGCCAACCTGACTTATTTACTAGACCAGTGTTTTTCTACCTTTATTTCATGGCACACTTGAACCTATAGTTAAATTGGCACACTTAAATTATGTTAAGAAACAGAGTAAAAAAAAAAAAAATATATATATATATATATATACTTATTGTGCTTTGAGCTTCTTTTGAAAAATAATTTAATTAACAATCTTTAAAACTTTTCATGGCACACCGGGGTGCCATCGCACACTAGCTGAGAATCTCCATACTAGACAATTCGTGCTCAGAGGAGCACCTTGTGACACCTCCCTATGAAGCGCACCATCCTAATATATGCACTGCAGACCCGAAAGCCACGACCTCAACTACTATTATTAAAAGACAACACTGGTCCACTGGTCCCGAGACAACTCAGGCTGCCCTTCTTTGAAGCTTCCCCCCCTCAAACATCCCCCACATGGAGCCCCCACCTACTCCCCGCTCCTCCGCCACACATCTCTTTCAAGGGAGATTTATTACAGGGCTGTCAACACAATCCTACCTTCACGGAAACAGATAAAAATAAGAAACACCTTACAAGAAGAAGATGCCGTGGCACAAGCTAAATCATAAATGTTTGATAAGGAATGGTCAAATCCAGACAAATAACTGTTCAATCCCACTTTGTATTAAGCAGATAAAGTCATACAGAAAATCAATGTGATGTATTGAAAGGAGAAAAAAAAAATATCGCCAGGCCTGGGGATTGGACGACACGGCGTTATGAAGTGGTCGCTTCAGAAGAAACTTCTAATACAATAGCAACATACACTTTAAAACATGGGTGAGCTGACTGCTGACGCGCTGCACCTGTCAATGGCATTCCAGTCCTCTCTGTCACGGCGGCTGCCGCTGCTCCATGGAATGATACAGGCATTCCCCCATGTGAATGGTGGAGAGGAACCCGGCATGACCATTTAGAGGCCGATTTGGTGATTCTTACGAAATCAGTTAGGTCAAAGACACACACAGCCTTTGTTCCAGCACACCTGCTCCTAGAGAACCTCCCTGCTCATGTCCTAGGTTGATCTTTAAAAATGCACTTAGAGGAACATTCGTTACCAAGTCATGTGTAATAGCAAGACACCAACCTAAGTGTCTATGATAGGAATGAATAAATAAATTACAGGATAACCGTGTGATAAGATATTAGGCAGTCACGGCATGTTGGAGGTGGTGGTCCATGTGCTGGTACTAAATAATCTCCAAGACTCTGGTACATAAAAAAGCGCAAGGCAATAAAATTTTTGCAATGGTCTCAGTTGCACGCATCTTTTTAAAGGACATACATATCTTTATCTAATGGTAAATGCATATAAAGTTTCTCTAAGAATCCACAATAAACCTTTAACGATGGCTTCTTTTGGAGAGAGTCTTGGGAATGAGGAAACTTCCACTGTTCGGTGCTACTAAAGGTCTGGAACATCTGCCCTGAGGTTCTATGCCTTTGATAGTGAGCATGGAGCTGGGTGGCGAGGCATAGTAACAACCCAAAACAACAAAAGGCAACAGTAAGATGCTTTCCAGGACTGGGACACCCTGGCTGGTTGGGTGAAATCTCTGACGAAAGACGGCGGGAGCTCTGTAAGTTAATCACTGAATGTCCACCCTGAGTTGTCCTTTCTTTTTGGAAACTGACAAGTAAGAGCTGTCAGTGGCCCCTCTCACTTCTCAGGAAGAATATCGATGTCTCTAACTTCCTTCTGTTTCCCGAGGCCTACACCAAACCTCCTTAAAGAAACAGAACAATTTTCAGACAATAGAACGGGATCTTTTGTGTGTAGATGTGTGTTTTAGAGACAGGCTGATAGTGGCCGATTTATCCACCACTTACTCTGGAAGGTAATAACCTCCCTCCTGCTGCTGCTGCTATTTTATGTAACTTGTAATTAAAAATAAAAACAAAACAGTGGCTAACAAACATATAAAAAAATGCTCAATGTTCCTAATTATCAGAGAAATGCAAATCAAAACCACCCTGAGATATCATATCATTCCAGTGGGAATGGCCCACGTCAGAAAATCTCAAAACTGCAGATGCTGGCACGGATGTGGAGAGAAGGGGACATTTTAACAATGCTGGTGGGACTGCAAACTAATACAACATTTTTGGAAGGAAGTATGAAGAACACTCAAAGAACTCAAGACCTCCCATTTGATCTGTAATCCCCTTACTGGGCATCTACCCAGAAGGAAAAAAAAAATCCCTTTACCATAAGGACACTTGCACTAGACTGTTTGTTGCAGCTCAATATACAATTGCCAAAATATGGAAAGAGCCTTAAAGCCCACAAACCCAGGAAGGGATTAATACGTAAACCATGGAATACTATTTAGCCATTAAAAAAGATATAATGTTTACATCCTTTGTATTAACCTGGATGGAAGTGGAACACATTATTCTTATAAAGCATCACAAGAATAGTGAAACAAGAATCCTATGTACTCAATTCTCATGAAGATGGTTGATGACCTAGTACATAGTGGGGGTGGGGGAAGGAGAGAGCAGAGAGAGGGAAGGAGGGAGGGAGCTGGGGGCCACAATGTGTGACACTCCTTTTGGGGGTGGGACACAATTATAAGAGAGACTTTACCTAACAAATGCAATCAATGTAACCTGGTTCTTGTACCCTCAATGAATTCCCAACAACAAAAGAAAAGAAAAAATATAAAAAGTAATAGCAGGGCGCAGTGGCTCATGTCTGCAATCCTAACACTGTGGGAGGCTAAGGCAGGTGGATCGCCTAAACCCGGGGGTTCAAGACCAGCCTGAGAAAGAGAGAAACTTCAACTCTAGTTAAAATGGGAAAATCTAGGCAATCCTTGTGGCAGGTGCCTGTAGTCCCAGCTACTTGGGAGGCTGAGGCAAGACGATCACCTGAGCCCAAGAGTGTGAGGCTGCCGTGAGCTGTGACAACACAACACTCTACCAAAGGTGACAGACTCAGACTGAGACTGAAAAAAATAAAAACAAACACACAGCAAACAAAATCCATAAAAGAAGCAGAGTCTACAATAGTAATGAATGGGAAATCCCTCGGAAATAGAGGATACAAAAAGCTTGCTAAACAGAGTGGGCCCAGGCGTGGAGAAGGTAAATAATTCTGCTGTCACAATGGTGACTGGTATGTTAGCTTTGAGGTGAAATAATAGGAAATAAACACCAATTAACAAGGTACCAGTGGTCCAAAAGTTACTGGACTTTATTCTATGCACAGTGTGTTAAATTTCCAGCAGGGAAGGCCCCTGGGATGACATGAATGTGTCAGTCACGCTGTGTGTCTGTGTCAGAGTGACTGGGAAAAATGGGAAGGCTTTTCTCAATTTACCCTTGACATGCCACTTTCTATCTTCATACAGGCAAAGATATTAACATTGTCATGTTTCAAATACTTTTGGGCACCAGTAAAATAGGAGGAAAGAGGCTCCGTTAGAAAAGCAAACAGAACTCTCCTTACCCACCCCTGTGGGGGTAGAGATTGGTGCGGTGCTTTGTAAACCAAGTGCACTCCAGAAGTATTTCATAATTGATTCAAATGACGTCTTGAAAGGCTTTTTGCCCTCCCTTATACTGCACGTTCGATCAGGAATTCTCAAACTTCAGGTGCCTCCAAATCCCTGACAGGGTTTCTAAAAACAAGACTGCTGGGCCCCATGCCCAGAGTTTCTGATTCAGGAAATCTGCGGTGCGGCCTGAGAGTTGTGTGTATGTGACAAGTTCCCAGGTGACAGTGATGTGGTAGGGTGAGGACCACAGGTGGGATGGTGAGGAGGGTTAGGAGCTCCCACTGTGGAACCGGATGAGCCTGGTTTAATTCCTGTTTCTGGTCCCTGGTTATCTGTGTGATTCACGTAGTCACTTACTTAGTCTGTGCCTCAGTTTCCTCTCCTGCAAAGTGAGGACAGGAGTACCGTCTGTTTATAGTGGGATGAACAGCATCACTCCCAAATTCGTGTGCACCCTAGGATGTAAATGTATTTGGAAATAGGGTCTTTGCAGATGCAAAGTGAGATCACAGATCATTTGGGTGACTGGCCCCTAAATCCAATGACTGGATTCCTTATGAGAAAAAGGAACAAGGACACAGTGTCACACCCAGAGGGAAGACAGCCACGTAAAGCCAGAGGTGGAGATTTGGGTGCTGCTGCCACAACAGAGGCATGCCAGGGACGGACTAGCTGCCACCAGAAGACAGAAGAAAGGCCTGGGACTGTTTCTCCCTCAGAAAACCCCAGGAGGGACTCACTCTGCAGACACGCAGATTTCAGACTTCTGGCCTCCAGAAGTGACGAGGAGATTTCTGGAGTTTTAAACCACCGAGGTTGTGGCATGCTATTAGGGTGCCCTGCAAAACTAATACACTGTCTTACCAAATTCCTGTGAGGATTAAATTAGTGACCACAGAGCACATATTTAGAGAAGGGCTTGGTGCATAGTGAATATTACTGAAGTAGTAGTTTCTATTAGTATTTTAGTCTTATAAATACTTTCTTGTTTCATTACCTTGCTATTAAAAACATACAGGGTGGCTGGGTGAGGTGGCTCATACCTGTAATCCCAGCACTCTGGGAGAGTGAGGCAGGTGGATTGCGTGAGCTCATGGGTTTGAGACCAGCCTGAGCCAGCGTGAGACCTCATCTCTAAAAATAGTTGGATGTTGTGGCATCTACTAGGGAGGATGTAGTCCCAGCTACTAGGGAGGCTGAGGCAAGAGGATCGCTTGAGCCCAAGAGTTTGAGGTTGCTGTGAGCTATGATGCCACAGCACTCTACTGAGGGCAACAAAGTGAGACTCTGTCTCAAAATAAATAAATAAATACATACATACATCAAAATAATAGACAGTGCCAAAAAATGTATACACATTTTAAGAAAGGAAAAAGCAGTATTAAAATTGTAATACTCAATATATACTGATAATAAAAATGAATATAAGTTGAGTTTGAGCACTTCTTATAATTGCAAAAGTCAAATGTGTCTCGAGTATTACAATTTTAGCCCAATGTTTTCCTTTCTTAATGTGTGAATACATTTTTTTTTTTTGCATCCTCTACATTTTCTCATGGGGGGGGGAAAATCAGAACTATAGAGAAGAATACAAAGCAGGGTCCCCAACTAGGGGCACCTCTGTCCCCCAGGGTTATCTGGCAATGTCTGTAGATAACTGTGGAACCGCAGCTTCAGGAAGGAGGGAGTGTTACTGGTGTCTAGTGGGGAGAGGACAGGGACGTAGCCCAGTGTCGTACAAGGCACAGAAAATTCCTGCAAAAGCACAAGATTACTCAACCTGCAAGGTAAATAGTGCTGAGGTTGAGAAAGTCCGGGAGAAAGGACAAAGTCACCTGGACCCTGAGTCCACCCGCCGAGGTGAGAAGAAGAGTGTTTCATGGAGTGTTATACCATTTCCCCAAAGGAGAGGCATCACCCCCAGCCTCTACACACTGCTCCCCCATTCCTACCCCAAACTGAGTCAATTACCATAAAAAATGACAACATAAATCCAGGGCCAAGCTGGGCCCGTGGAAGGGAACCTCCAGCAGCTCTTCCCTCCACCTCCTCCACTGTGTATCATGTCCATCCCCAGCCTCTAGAGGAGCTTGGGATTTCTGCAGAGCCTGGTGAGCCTGGCATCAGGGGACACAGGCTCCTTTAGAAGCCAGGGAGGAACGGGAGGAAGAAGGTCCTGAGTCCCCTTCCACTGCCTGATTTCCTTCCACTCCATGGGCCCAGGCCAGCCGGAGGGGCTCAGAACAGGGACAAGCACACACCTGGGCAGAGATGACAGTGACCAAAATGAGGGTGATGCCGGGAATGGGGGCAGGGGGAGAAGACGACAATGGGCAGACTGGAGGCAGAAAAGATGACCAGGCAGGTCAGTGATCAGCAGGACATGTGGCGTGAGGGTGAGGCAAGGGCTGAGGTGGCCATTTGGAGTTTGGATCAGGCTGTGGGTTGGATGGTGGTGTTGCTTGTTCAGCTGGAAAGCCCTGGGAGGGGGCTGCACTGTTTTCAGAAATAAATGAGGATGTGAATGAGAGGGAAAGCTTGCTCACCCAGGGGTGCTCACCGGCCCAAGACTCAAGAATGTGGTCACAAGATGAGAGGCTCTGATGCCAGAGTGGATCTGGGATGATTCATAACTCCAGATTTTCCCTAAATGTCCTGCTTCCCGTGAAACACACCATATCAAGTACTCAACAGTCTTCCAGTGTTAGAATCGTCTGGGTAAACGATCTTCAGTCCGGGGTTTGGAAGCAGAGAAAGGAAATGCCTGTGGCAGGTGGTAACGCCACAACAGTCTGATAAGATGGGGTTGATCTGCCACTCGATGATGAAGGGGAGACTGAGGCACAGAGACACAATCCTTCTTAAGAAACAGCAGGGCATGCCTTTCATTCTCATGTCGACATAATGATCTTGTTCCTACCCCACCATACAGTGTATTAAGGTAAACCAGATAGTGGAATGAGCAAGCCACACCCCTCTTCTAAGCCACACCCCCTCTTCCAAACGTGCTTT
>CAUYQV010114846.1:0-14669 GCA_963574575.1 Galagoides demidoff
CCTGGGTAGAGTGCTGTGGTGTCACAGCTCACAGCAATCTCAAACTCTTGGGCTTAGGCAATTATCTTGCCTCAGCCTCCCAAGCAGCTGGAGTACAGGCACCTGCCACAACACCCAGCTATTTTTTGATTGTAGTTGTCATTGTTGTTTGGCAGGCCTGGGCTGGATTGGGACCTGCCAGCTCTGGTGTACGTGGCTGGT
Source organism: Galagoides demidoff (assembly GCA_963574575.1). NCBI lineage: Eukaryota > Metazoa > Chordata > Mammalia > Primates > Galagidae > Galagoides > Galagoides demidoff. The sequence goes on from CAUYQV010114846.1 coordinate 202, forward strand.
GCCCTAGCTGCTTAGCTACAGGCACCAAGTCAAAAGTTATATTTTCTTATTAACAAATATACCAATAGCCATTTCAGACTGCCAATGTGGACTGTTTTCTATTATATACACCAAAATCTGACTCACTAACAAGTAATTTCTTTCAATACAAAAAGATAACAAATAATTAAAATATTTGCTTTTATCATACAACCAAGCCATATAATTCACTTCCTAAAGTGTCTAAAATGATTAGGAATTGTGGCACTTTCTTTTGTATAGAATCCTTCCTTTTTCATAAAACTCTGAGGTGAAAGGTTATTAATATAATAGAACTGGAACCACAGTTCTTCTCATTTCTATATTAAATTGTAACTAGGTTTTTAAAAATTTATAAAGAAATGTGTCAACTTCTAAAGCAGCTCTGTACAGTTTTCAACAAAATTATTTCCAGATCAACTGAGTCAAAGGGTCTAAAATGACCCTACTAAAAAAAGTGTCTTGGGCTGCACCTATGGCTCAGTGGGTAGGGCACTGGCCCCATATACCCAGGGTGGCGGGTTCAAACTCAGCCCCAGCCAAACTGCAACAAAAAAATAGCCAGGCTTTATGGTGGGTGCCTGTAGTCTCAGCTACTTGGGAGGCTGAGTCAAGAGAATCACCTAAGCCCAGGAGTTGGAGGTTGCTATAAGCTGTGACTCCATGGCACTCTACTGAAGGTGACAAAAAAAAAAAAATGTCTTTTGAACACTTATTAGTATCACGATGAGCACCATTTTTCGTCTCTACTACTATCTCTTCTGTTATCATAGTCATGGCTCCAGCTAGCATGATTTCTTCATAGAAGAGATCATTTCTGTTTCCTAGTCTATAATGATGGTCAGACCCATGATTACTGTAACACTGTTCCTGGCTATAATGTCTAACTGCTAGGTAGGGATGAGAATTCTGTTGGCCTTTACGCTGTGATGATGGTGTATCTTGGCACCACTGAGAGCTTGAAGACTGGTTAAAAGTATGATGTGATTGAACTGATGGTGAAAATCCTGATTGATCCAGAGGTGGAGAACCAAATTTTCCACCACAGGACATCTGTCTCAAAACACTATTCATCACTGCTTGTCTCTGAAAACTTCCTGGAGAAGAGAAAGACCTCTGAATTATCTGTGATGGTGGAGTCATGTCCACAGTCCTTTCATATCTGCTGGTGGAAAAGCTCGAAAAGGAGCTCCTCTGTCACTTTAGTTTCAAGGTTGCCCACAGGGAGCGTGCAGTCCGCTTCTGCTGCTGCACCCCCATCTCAGCATCTCCCCCTCCCTAGCCTGGCCCCAACTTCATCTTTTTAAGAGTTATTTTGGCTATTCTAGGTTTTCCATATTTTCATGGGAATTTTATAATCTGCTTGCCAATGTATATATATTTTTAAAAAGAATGTGACAGTGATAAAGTCAAGTCTATAGATCAATTAGGGAGAATGAACATCTTAACAATATTGAGCCTTCCAAGCCATGAACACAGTATCTCCCTATTTGCTAATATTAGGTTGTCTTTAATTCTCTCAGCAATGCTTGACAGTTTTTAGTGTGTGAGTATTTCATATTGTTAGATTTTTCATAAATATTTCATTCTATGCTATTTACTGTGAATGATACTGCTTTTAATTTGACTTTTCAATTGTTTGTTATTAGTATATAAAAATACAGTTGAGTTTTGTACATTGATCTTGTATCCTACAACCCTGCTAAACTCATTTATTAGTTCTAGTAGTTTGTTTTTTGTTTGTTTTGAGACAGAGTCTTGCTGTCTCCCTGGCTGGAGTGCACCAGTATGATCATAACTCACAGCAACCTCAAACTCCTGGGCTCAAGTGATCTTCCTGCCTCAGCCTTCCCAGTAGCTGGACTACAGGCACACACAACTACTGCTGGCTAATTTTTCTATTTTTAATAGACAGAGGGGCTTGCTTTTGCCCAGGCTGGTCTCAAACTCCTGACTTCAAGTGGTCCTTCTACCTCAGCTTGCCAGAGTACTAGGATTACAGGCAGACCATGCCTGGCCCTACTTTTTCTTTTTAAAGGAATCCCATTGGATTTTCTACATAGACAATCAGGTCATTTGAAGGTAAAGATATTTTCATTCTTAGTTTTTAAATATAAACACCTTTTATCTTGTTTTCTTATCTTATTGCACAAAAACCTCCAATGTTGAATAGAAGTGGTAAGAGTGGACATTTTTTTTTCTGAACTTAATGGAAAAAGATTCAGTCTTTTACCATTCAAAATATTAGCTAAATGGTTTTATAGATGAACATTATCAGGTCTTTTCTATTCTTAGTTTGTTGAGATTTTTATCAGGAAAGCAGAATGGATGTTGAAATTTTTCAAATACTTTTATTGTATCTATTGAGATGAACATATAGTTTTCATTTTTAGTTGGTAAATATGGTGAATTATATTGACTAATCTTTGGATATTAAATAAACCTGCATTCTGCATACCTGCGATAAACCTCACTTTGTCATGATGCATTATTCTTTAATTTGTTAAAATTGTGCTTAGAGTTTCAGATCTATAGTCACAGGGTTATTAGCCTATAATTTGTTTGTTTTTTTCTTTTTCCTCTAATGCCTGCTAGATTTTGGTATCAGGGTAATGCTGTCCTCACCGACTGATACAGGAAGTAGTTCCTTATTTTCAGTTTTTCAAGAGAGTTTGAGTTGAACTGGTAATATTTCAAAGGTATAACTTAGCTCAGGGTTTCACAAGAATGCAGTCAAGGTGTCAACCACAGCTATGAGTCCTGAAGGCTCATCTGGGGGATTGCCTGCCTCCACACTCATTGACATTGCTATCAGCGGGAGACCTATTCTGACTGACATAGCTGTTAGGAGGTCCCATGTACTTGCTGGCTGCAGGCTGGAAACATAAGTTCCTTGCCATGCAGGCCTCTTCAGAGGGCAACTCACAACATGGCAGCAGGCTTCCCTCATAGTAAGCAAGTGGAGAGTGAGAGAGATCCAAGATGGAAGCCACAGTGGTCGTGACCTAATACCAAAAGTAACATCTCATTAATGAGAAAGTCAGTAAGTCCAGCTCATACTCAGAGAAAGAAAGGGATTTCGTAAGAGTGTGACTACAAGGAGGTGGGAATCATTGGAGAACATCTTCAAGCCTGCCTACCACAGCACCTACAACATTGCCTTATTATCCTTCTCCTATTTGAAGAATTTATAGGAATGTCACCGCTCCCAACTCTTTATTTGGGTAATTATATCTTCTATCTTCTTTCTTTTTTTTTTCTAATCACTTTGGCTAGAACTTGATCAATTTTAGTGACCTTAATATCAGCTTTTGGTTTTACTGACTTCAATTGTTTTTCTGTTTTCTACTTTATCAATTGCCACTTTAATATTTATTATTTCCTTTCATCTACTTACTTTGGGACTCATTTTCTCTTTTATTTTCAATTTGTAAAGGGGGAGGGATGATTAATTTGAGTTCTTTCTTCTTTTCTAACATGGAGTATAGTGCCCTAAATTTCCCCCTAATAAGTATTGTTTTACTGTCATCCAATAAATTTTATGTTGTATTTTCATTTTCATTCAGTTCAAAAGACTTTCTACCTTCCCATTTGATTTTTTTCTTTGACCACGGGTTATTTTAAAGTGTCCTATTTCTTTTCCAATATTTCAGAATTTTCCAGAGATCTTTCTGTTATGGATTTTTATTTTAATTTCATTGTTTTTAGAGAACATACTTTATATGACTTGAATCCTTTTCAATTTAATGAGACTTTTTCTGTGGCCCAGAGTGTGATATTTCTGAGTAAATGTTTTATGTTCTTGAGAAGAATATGTATTCTGGGATTGTTGAGGGAGAGTAATATGAATGTCAGGTCAAGTTGGCTGATAGTGTTCAAGTTTTCTATGTCTTTACTGATTTTTTATACACATTTAAAATTTTTATCCAAAATGCAAGACCTACTACTGTATTTAAATATTGTTGTATTATTTTTATTTTGTTAAAATATTTTTCTTCCTCTTGCATGCACCTATGTGTGCATATATACACACATAGTCACAAATTCAGAGATCCTAGAACTAGAACTGGAATGAAATAACACATCCAACTATAATGCTGCATCCTTGAACAGATTTTATTGTTCAATAAAGCACTTTCAAAACTGAGTTATTTTATCTTTCCTTGTCTGACCTTGTAAGCTACTTAATTATAGAACGCGTTTTTATTCACAGTGCCTTTTAATATTTTATTCTTTATGCCAAGTCATGCTCTCAGTGTAAACAAAACAGACAGCAAAATCTTTGATGGAGTGAAAGAAAAATAGGTGTTTCTACTATAATGCTGTGTATAGGTGCTCCTCTTTTAACAGTATATATAAATGCTTGATAAACCTTGCATTCTGCAAAACTGTTTATAAAAATAATGGGTTGTGGGAAAAAATAGAAGGTCATGACACTCAAAACATTTAGCTTTGTAACCAGAATACTCATAAAATAATAATTATTCCAGCTAAATCACTATCATTCAGTATATGTCCACTATTATTTGGACCCAGGATCACAATTGATTTCTATACTTTTAAATCTCAAAATACAGGTCCACGAGGGCATTCATCTATAATAGATAATATGGTCATCAGAATTAAAAATCTGCTGTGGATCTGTGCTTTCTGCTTCCAATCAATGGAAGTTTTTAAATATAAGGCAAATGTCTTTTCTGTTTCTTCATCTATTCTTACAGCTTCATGTTAAAAGGACACTAGTTCTTAAAGACATTAAATCAGCCACCACTTGCCCTCAGAGAAGGAACTGCTATAGTACTCTTAGCTTAAGACTTCCTTTTTCAACTAGGAGAAAGCTTGCCTCTGAATGCTTTAAACCATTGATTTACTGAGGAAAAGTTACATATAAAACAATGACATATTTTCTTAAACCAGCTATCACCAATTGAATATTAATTTGCATTATAGAAATGTGTTGCAGCTGAATGTACTCTATAGTTCTTTAACATTGAAATGATGATTTTCCTAGTAAGGTTCTTTTTTTTCTTTTTCTTTTTAAAGACAGTCTCAAGCTGTCACAGTGGGTAGAGTGCTGTGGCATCACAGCTCACAGCAACCTCAAACTCTTGGGTTTAAGCGATTCTCTTGCCGCAGCCTCCCAAGTGGCTGGGACTACAGGCATCTGCCACAATGCCCAGCTATTTTTTTGTTGTTGCAGTTGTCATTGTTGTTTTAGCTGGCCTGGGCTGGGTTTGAACCTGCCAGCCTCAGTGTATGTGGCTGGCGCCCTACCCACTAAGCTAGGAGGGCTGCCCCAATAATGTTCTTGACAGTAGCCACAGTTAGGATTTAAATCTCCGTCCTCCTAATCTCACTGAATGCACATTTACTGAACTCCTATTGTGTTCCAGAGTCTGTTCTAAATGCTGGAAACAGTGGAGAGCACAATAGGGCAGACAAGGTCCCTGTGTTCACAGACTTAACATTCTGAGGGGGGATACGAATGACCAAGAAGTAAATCAATAAATATGGTAGTATCAGATTATACTTGATATACAGCAGTTAAAACAGGGTGATAGAATGTGAAGTGAATGAGGAGATTGCCTCTGGGTAGTGAGGCTACTTCTCTGAAGGATGGTGCTGGAGCCAACACCTGTAAGATGAAAAGGAACTAGCCTGGGAAGACCTGGGGAGACTGTCAGGCAGAGGAACAGGCATGGTAAGTATAAAGGCCTCTAGTTGGGAGTGAGCTTAGTGAGTTTGCAGAATAGCATGTAAGGTAGCTGGGGCAGCCTCTGGGTACACTCCAGCTGGAGTGCCACATGTCACCACTATGCTGAGGCTGACTCAGCAACCAAGTCACTGCTGTTCAACAATTGCATGTCCTCCATGCCTAAAATGGCACTCCCAAATGCTACTGACCGATCCACATCTGAGTGCCTAACCCATGGGCAATGGAGCACAACATGTTTTGTCACCACTCAGCATAAGGCTGGAGTGGGCTGGATGTGTTTGAACGGTCTGAGAAAGTTGTTCCATCCAGCGAGTCAGTGGTGGGCCAAGAGAGGGTAGAAACAGGGCTCATCAGGAGGCAGCCTGCAAGCTGGGCAGGAAGAGGGCGCAGTGCTGGGGTAGGGGATGGGCCCTGAGAGGAGGATAAAATTACAGCCAAGGCATGAGTCTATGAATCTCTTTGGAAAAAAGTCACCTGGATTCACCTACTTTCTAGCCTCCAGAATTTTCTAGCAAATAGCCAAGCAATAGAGATTCATTGTTTTTGCAGAAACTTTAACACCACTGACTGGTTCTGTTGTGCTGTCTACAAACTTTTATATTGATTTGGAATCTTTCTCTACATGTCTTCATTTTTTAATACAAATGCTTCATTATCTCAGAAGGACTATACCTCCTTTTGGGGGGGAGACTTTCTTCATCCTCTTCTTCGGATTTCCTCACAGTAGCTAGCCCAATACTGGGTTAGATCTTTCTGCTTCACAAGAGGGAACTTTACTGCAAGGGCAGACTATTTCAGGGGAAATTTCTCATGTAGCTTAATACCACAGTGAGAGACAAGCTTTGCTGACAGCAGCTAGCAGCTTGTAGTGCCAAATGATACCAGCAGTCTGGGTTTCAGACTGGCTATGGGCAGTGAGAAACTGGGCATGGGGCTGCTTACCTGTTCTTCCTGCAGCGAATTGTGAAGGCAAGAAAAAAAAGCATCAGCAGAAGTCCACAGCTTAGAAATGTCCAAACAATACCCAAGAGGACAGGAGATAACGAAGAGATGGTCTTACTGCTATGGTGGGAAGATGTCTGAGGACAGAATAAAGGGAAGTTGTTTGGAATGAAGGATCTTCCAACAGATCAAAAAGGAACTGCCCCATCATCAAAGCTGGGAAATACATGTCCTGCTTGAGCAGTTCCTTCTCCTCCTCCTCCACCTCTTCCTCCCCTACAGCGACCACCACCACATATGTCTGAGCAGTCCTGATACCCCATGGCTGCTTACTTACAATGGTTGTCTTGCAGAGATCATGAATGGGTCTTCGATCTAGCTCCTGGCTAGGAAAACTGTCACAAAATTCAGAGCAGTTTATTTCAGGCTCCATGTCACCACATGCCCCTCTTGGTGTGTGCTTATTCACAGTCTTGGTTATCCTCCCCAGGTAGAGATGCAGATCTTGGACTAAAACACAAGAGCAATTCAAATCTTTTCTTCAGAGGCCCCATTTTGGAATTGGTTCCTGGTTCAGAATTCAGAATGAACAACTCATCCAGGGGAAGGCAAAGGATTATTTCAGTAGGCTTCTTCATCAGACACCCTCTAGCGTCCTTCAACTGGCCCCCCACCGCCAGTGCATACAACATGAGCGAGGAGTAGGCATCTTAGTAGCCATCAGGTTACACAAAGTGATGATTCTGGCTTACCACCAGATGGCAGTCACTGCTCCAAAGACTCCACATGGGTTCCTGAAAAAAAGGAAACAATAAAAACTGTTAAATAAATACACAGACACACAAATGGTTTGTTACAGACGTTTTAAAATATTTTATACATTTTAATTATATACATTGTTATATAGATTACAAAGGTTTTAAATATAATATGTTTAAATAAAATATTTTAAGTCTTTGTAATAATATGTCAAAAACAAAAATAAAGCATATCTACAAATTACCAGGTAAAAACTCTGAAGTCTCCCTCTTCAACTCCTTTTTATGTCTGAACACTGTAAAAGCCTTAGATTCTTCCTCTTCCCCCCTACTAGAAAACTCCCTAACCTTCCAAGAGCTCCCCATGCAGCCATGGCATAAGCTCTGTGTGATCCTGGGTGGCACTGACCTCAGGTACCTTGTACTATCTCCATACATGGTCTGTCAGTCACTCTAGCTCTTGTTCTCTCAGTAAGTAAGGAACATTCTATGTCTAATTAACTGGGGTCACAGTCAAGCCCTTTGCAAGAGTTTTTATTGTTTGTTTTTAAAAGAAGTGACATAGGCTACTTTTGGGCAATAGGGAAAGAAATTGAGGAGCTCTGTGAGGAGCTCACAGAGAGAGTGAGTGGCCAGAGGATGGTGTTTTTCTCAGAAGATGCTTGCAATATGAATATTGTGTTTAAAAAGAAGCTCAGTCTTGTAGAGCGAAGGTAGAAAAACACAAAGGCTCAAATTAGCACCAGTAGAAAAGAGACATATTCTAATTCTTTAAGGTAGTCAATCCCTTAATAGAGAAAATAGATTAGAAATGTTACCAGTGACAATTTAAAAGAGGATCCCACTTCTGCCTTGTGCTTTTGAAACAGCTTAGTACAGTTTTCTGTGATTATGAAGGAAAATTGGACAAGGCAAAAAGTATAAATTACTATTATTTCAGTAGCCACCAAAATTGGGCCCATATTTAAGCTAGAACAATAGTGACAGGTGTAGAATGCCATCTTTGGATTCTGTGTGCTTAAGCACAAACAATACAGCACCAGGTGCCGCCCATTCACTGGCCTCTCAGATGTTCCTGAATTATTCACCAGGTTCATTACAATGAAATCCCCAGACATCTAAAAGCCACTATCTCCTGTCAAGACATTTAAATTTTTGCATAGACTGGTCAGATTACTAAATGCAAAATTAAGGAGCAAATATAAAAATCTATTTGCCGTATTCATGATCCATGTGTATCTGACTTATTAAGTATTAAAAAAAATAAAGATCTTGAAAAATGTTCAAAAAAACCTATTTGCATTCTAATTTGATTGAGATTTTAATTGCTAAAAAGAATTTTTTTTCCTTTTAAAAAAGTTACATTTCCTATTATGCCTTCTAGCATATCACAAACCACAGGGAGGCCTATACTACATGAAGGATTGGAAGAAGATGTATTTTTCCTATTTTGTCTTGTAATCGTATTGGCAAATAAGTATGCTTATATTTGAACCATTATTAATTTCATGTTTATATATCCTGATATGGAATAAATATGTATGCACATGTATTGATGTGTATATGTATATATAAAAAATTTCATTTTATTCTCACTATAGGAGTCCTATGTGACACAATAAGCATCATTCCTCATTTTCAAATAAGGTAACTAAAGAGCAAGAAGTGGAGAACCCTGCTTGAAATCTGCAAAGGCAGGAATCTAGAAATTTACATTCCAAGGTCGATATCCTCCCAGTATACACTCCACATGGAGGAGACACAGGATTGACTTCTCCCACAAAGACATTAATGATCAGTTGGGTTTCTCCAGCTTTAGGTCTAGGGCTGTGCTTCTGTGTGTTCCCTTGAGTATGGCATACCATAGCATATCTATGCCAGTGGTTTTCAACCACAGAATTTTGCAACATCAGGGGACATGTGGAAATGTCTGGAGACATTCGTGGTTGTCAAAATTGGGAAAAGAGTGCTATTCATATCTAGCAGGTAGAGGCCAGGGGTGCTGTTAAATATCCTACAATTCACAAGATGGTCCAAACAACAAAGAATTATCTGGCTCCCCAGTGTCAGTAGTTCTAGGGTTAAGAAATTCTGGCCAATAGTGGCAGGCACCTGTAGTCTGAGCTACTTGGGAGGCCGAGGCAGGAGAATCACTTAAGCCCAAGAATTCAAGGTTGCTATGAGCTGTGACATCATGGCATTCTACCAAGGGTGACATAGTGAGACTTTGTCTCAAGAAAAACAAAAAGAAACTCCGGTTAACACTGGATTCCAAAAGAGCTAACATAATCATAAGCTCAAATAATCTTTGAGAGATTCTGTGAACATGATGGGTCTGTTCATCTGAAAGTCCCAAGGGAGGCAACTCTGACTCGGGATAAATGTCTGACTATATTCTAAACATCCCCTTGAATACTGAACTCATTGTCATGGAACTTTAAATGCCAGGCTCCCCATTAGTCCATGCATATCCAGTATAGAAACTTTATATACTATGACATAGAGCCCCCACATAGATCAAGCATTTAACTCCCAAGTTGGCAAACATTCACAGAGATTCACGCGTGAGAATATGGTAAATAGCAATAACTCAGTTATTGACAGCAAAGAGTTAAATAGTTTTGAAAATTCTTGAGTGATTGGGAAAATAGGTGGAGAGTAGTCAGAGGGGATAATGGTGACAGCCACAGAATCCAAAGCACAAAGAGAAGGGTCTGCCAGGGCCCTCCAAAAGCAACCCTTCCTTCAGGTCCCCACACACAAAGTAGAACTGTTCATGTCATAGAAAGTAGTGGACCCAAATTTATGCATGGTAATGATTGCAATTTGTTTGATAGAGATTATAAAATCCTGCCCAGTGATTAGGACCAGGCACAAAAACACTGCATCTGCTATACTATTTCCAAGTGCAAGATGGTAATTTATAGATTCATAACTCTCAACAGCCCTATTCCCCCCCCCCCCACACACACAAAATGTCCCCTTTTCTTCTGCATGTTATTTCTGGACATGGAAAAACTAAGCATACCACTGCTGTCTTTTAACAAGTTTTGTTGTAATTAATAGAACTTCTGTTTTTGTCCATGAGGAATTAACTACTATGGGAATTGCTTTCTCTTGTAAACAACATGAAAACCAGACAAAACATATGGAACAACTCTTTTCAGGCATTGGATAACACATACCATAGGAATACGGTTTCTAAGAAATATTGCCCAGAAGTAGTTTCCAGGCCATAGAACCTGGAGGGAGAAACAGATAGAAACTTAAAATCTTCCTGAGATAAGGAGAATAGACTGGAGTTTGGGGAACTTGAGGTGGCTAGATTTTGTGGGGGCAGAGTATGGACAAGAGAGATACAGGAGGCACTTTGAAAATCTGCAGGAGATTCCCCTAGTCTTTTACTGAGTACAAATATGGGCATGACCAAGAGGTAATTACTTGAAGTTAAAGAAATAACCACTGGTAGGCAGGAGCTGAATAATTTCCAGAGCTCTTAAGGACCTGAGACTACTCTGTGTTCCCATCAGCCGGAGTTGAGAGACTGCACAATAAACAGGACAATGTATAGAATCCTTAGAAAAACTAAGTCTTGCATGTGAAACTAAATTACCTCAACAATAGAGGCTATTCTGGATCTGCCTACATATTACTTAAAAGAAAGTCTCAAAAGAGCCAAAGTGATCCACAAACAACTAACAACATATAATTTAAAATGTCCAATAAAAAGTTATCAGGCATTCAATAAACAACAAAAAATGACATATACCCAAAAATTAAAAAAAAAATAGATCAATAAAAATAAACACAAAAATAACAGAAATAACTATCACACAGGACCTTGAGACAACTATTATAAACATGCTCCAGGATATAAAGCAAAACATTAATAAAATGAGGAGAGAAATAAAGATATAAAGAAGACCCAAATAGAACTACCAAAAATAAGAAAACAGTACCTAAAATAAAAATATATCAGATTAGAAATATTGGTCAATTTAAAGATGTGGCAATAGAAAGTATCCAAAAGGAACTACAGAGAGAAAAATGACTGATAAAAATAAATATAGCCTCGGTAAACTTAGAACAGTAGCAAGTGGCCTAACATATGTGTAATAGGTGTTCCAGGGGGAAAGGGGCAGGAGGAGTAGAAAAAATTTGAAAAAAGTAACAATCAAGGCTGCACCTGTGGCTCAAGGAATAGGGTGCTGGCCCCATATACTGGAGGTGTTGGGTTCAAACCCAGGCTTGGCCAAAAAGAAATTAAAAAGACCAAATTTTTTCCATGTATGTTGAAAAGCATAAACTCACCAATGAAAGAAGCTCAACCTGTGCCCAGCAGAATAAACACTAAAAAAATAAAAGAAAGGCACATAATAATGATATTCCTAAAATGCAGAAATAAAGATAAAATTTTAGGAGCAGATTATGTACAGAGGAATAACAAAAACACAACAGATTTTCCATCAAAAACTATGCAAACCAGAAGAGAATGAAATGGTATCTTTGAAGTGGTACAAAAAAAAAGAAAAGTCAACCCCAAATATAGTACCTACTGAAAATGTTTTTCAGAAATGCAGGTAAAATAAAGACATTCTCAGAAAAAAATCTGAGAGGCATGCACCATAAAGAAATGTTAGAGGAAGTGCTTGAGGAAGAAATAAAATGATACCAGATGAAAATTTTGATCCATAGAAAGGAATGAAGATTGCTCAAAATTGTATATATGAGTAAATATAAAAACTGTTTTTGTTATTTTTTTAAAGCTATGCTTATAAACATGTACTTATTGGAAAATAACACATATACTGAATTCTCCTTTACATGCACAGCACCTATATTCTTTTATTTCTCACACACTATTGCCTTGCTTTCATTGCCAGTTGAGCTGCACCCTGCACTACCAACAAAAAACCAAATCACAACAGAGTTCTGGAGCTAGGAAGTGATGGGATGAATATATAAGGGTATAATAAATATATATTAGTGCAGAATTCCATGGTGACATCCCCTTTTTCCCCAAAACTCTATTGCCAGTGATATTCATCCACTTAATAATTTTTTTTGTGAGCACTGACAATATGACAGGCACTATTCTAGGCACCTGGCATTCATTGGTGAACAAAATAAAAATCCCTACCTTTAAAGAATTTGTGCTCCAATGGGAGTAATCAAACAATAATCAGTGGGCACAATACATAAATGAACAAAATAATGTTAAAGCGGGGAGGAACAAGATGGCAGACTAGAAGCAGCCTGCACTCACTACTCTCAAGGATCAAGGTTTGCATGTAGAGTTTTGCCCATGAATGGATCATCTTGATGAGAGCACTGTGAATTATCAGAGAAGTGTCTGGAGACACCCAAAGTGGGAAAGAGTGGTGGGGTTATCTGCTCTGCAAGATTGGAAAGTACCTAGGGAAAGAATCCACATACAGGGATCAGTAAGATGAGAGAACCCTGAAAGTCCTCACTTCCCCAGTGGACACTGCAACCAAAACTGTGAGGGGGTTCCTCCAGCACAGCAGGCCTTTAAATAGATTGAGGAGCTGCTTGAAGACTGTACAGCAGCATTACACTAGAGAGCAGGGACAGTGGGTTCTTGCCAGCTTATGATCTCAAGTTGCTGCAATGAACACCACTCTTTGCTCTTAACCCTACAGCACCAGGTCTGCAGAAGAGTCACCTCCACTGCAACCATCTACCCAATATCCCTGTCAGCCCAGAGCAGTCACTTTCACTTGCACTTTGACTAGGTACTGTGCACCAGTCACCTCCCAGAAATTAGAGTAGAGCAGGTAAACAATAGCCCTCAGCATCTGCCACCACCATCTTGCCATCTTGATAGCAGAAGAACATCAGAGTTTAAAGTCAAAGCTTTTGAATTAACCTAGTCAGTCAAATATGCAGAAAAATAATAAAGAAGAATAAACATTCAGAGAAATATGGAACCATGTGAAATGAACCAATATATGAATTATAGATGTCTCATAGAGAAGAAGAAGAAAAAAATAAGAAGCATGGAAAACATATCCAAGGAAATTATTGAGGTGAATTCCTTAGTATAATCATTGATTCAGATATCCACATACATGATGACCATCAAAGTCCAGGAAAATTCATAGCAAATAAAATATCTCCAAGATACACAGTCATCATTCTGAGCAAAGTCAAAATAAAGGAGAGAATTCTACATGCTGCAAGATAAAATAACTAATATACAAAGCAAAGCTAATTGGACTAATAGCAGACTTCTCAATGGAGTCCATCTTACAAGGCAAAAGGGATTGGGGCCTCATTTTTTGTCTTCTTGATTTAACCAGCCAAGAATTTTGTTTCTTGCAAGACTAAGCTTCATAAATGATGGAGAAAAAAAGATCTTCCCAGACAAGCAAACACTAATGGAATTTGTCAGTAGTAGTTATGACCTACAGGAAATGCTCAAAAGCCACCAGTGTAAAAACACCCCAAAGATAAAGCTCATAGGGAGGGGGATTGGAGGGACCATTTTTGAGATATATTTTACAGGGGTACAAGTGAAACTCTCTAAGAGTAGAACCAGAATGTTTTAAAATTATAACTGAGAAAATGACATGAAGGCTGTGTTGATCAGTTTGATGGAAGTATTTCAGATTGCATGTGAAAACCCCACACTGTACCCCATAATTTTATTAATGTAAATAGTTATAATTAAATAAAAAAATTAAAAAAAAAAAAAAAAAGGAGTAAGCAAGTGAGATTGTATCTCAAAAAAAAAAAAGAAAAAAAAAAAAGAGCCATGCCTCCGGGCTCAAATTTCACCCCTGCCACTTACTAGCTATGTGGCTTTAGGAAAATTACAGAACCTCTCTGTGCCCCAGTGTTCTCATCTGTGAAAGAAAATAACTAATTCAGTCTAGCAGGAGTGTCTAGCCTGGAACAGCCGACCCTGAGAGCAAGGTGCCCTCTATCCCTGGAAGCTTCCAGACAGGGAGGACAGACATGAGGCTAGATCATATGAAAGCCCTTCATGCTTTGAGCAGGGGCCTGCCCAT
>CAUYQV010114850.1:0-18811 GCA_963574575.1 Galagoides demidoff
TTCTTACTCTTTGGAAAGTCTAACAACTTGCCCCTTTTCTGTTCCCTACAAAAAGTAAAAGCTAATATAAAGCTGATCTTCAGGTTCTGGGGCCATGGATTTAATCAGTACAATTAGCATTTTTCCACCGGGCTGGGGGATGGAGAAGGAGGAAAGAAGCCGTCGCCATAGAACTGTAGTTAGTATATGTTTAAAAATGCAGAAATCATTTTCATCTTTTTCTTATCTTTGTAGCAATATAGTATATCATACTTTAGGGCTAAAATGGACCCCTCCTCCTCTCATGACATACAGATCCTTAGCCTATACTTTTCTTTTCCAGGCCAAAAGTGAAGAATAGGTTAGGAAGCCTTTGCTGATGAAAAAAGATGATGATGGGAATATCCCTTCCCTGCCCCCCTCTCCTTTCTGCCCTTTCCTCCTTTCCCTCCACCCTCCTCCCTCTTCCTCCTCCTTATAATTTGCAAAGCTTTTCAGACACCTTTTCTCTGGGATCACCTTGGCCTCTGGCATCAGGGACTTCAGTTTGGTGCCCTTCTGCCTGTGGTGCCTTTGTTAGTGTTCCAGTCTGGGACCCAGCAAGAGGTCCCCCTTAAGCAATCAGGCAGCTGCTAGCACAATGTTTTGGTGTGATTGCACAGGCTTCCTGTTGTGGAGTTTGGGGAGCGGATCTGGTAACTGTCTGAATGGAAACACTTCCCTTACTCCTCTATAGCAGAGAGACATAATGACATTACCTGAAATCGCGTCAGCTTCTAGGAGTGAGGACAAAGCAACTGTATTTAAAGGAAGCCACAATGAATAGGCAAAGAGCCTTGGCTTCACCAGCTGGACCCTTGTCGCACAATTTCTTTCAGCTTTAGTTTCCTCCTACCTAAGATGAGGCAATACTATCTCCATTGCATGATTGCTACAAGTGAGCCATGAGGTCACTTAAATGAAGTGTCAGGTATTTGGGGGGACACTCGGTATGTGGTAGTCACTTTTATCTGTTTTGTATACACACGGTAGACTGCGCCTGCTGAAGTCTGTGTTTTGAGCTGTAGTCTTGTGGTTTATGTTTCCAGTAGAGACTGTATTCTGGTTAGGGGCTCATACGTACTTTCGCCCCTAGAGTGAGAGCTCCTGGAGCAAAAGGAGACATAGTGGGCTCACTCACAACGTTCTAGGCAGGAAGACGCTGGAGGCGGGGCCAAGAGCTCAGGCTAGAGTTAGGCTATCCGGTCCGAATGCTGTTCCTAAGTTAGTAGCTGTGTGACCTTGGGCAAGTTACTCAGCCTCTCTGTGCTCAGTTTCCTCATCTGTAGAGCATAGAGAAGTTGTAAGATTTAAATAAAACAAATCACAGATATATGAGATATATGTAAAAGGCTCAGGACAGTGCCTGGCTCGGGGTATGCCATTACTTACAACATACATCAGAGTCACTGTACGCTGAACGCTTCCCAAAGGCAAGCTGTCACATGAGCAGTGAAGCCTCCCTCTGTCCCCATCCTCAGCAGGGACCCCAAATAAAGTGTGAACTGTACGTGCTGATAAAAGATAAAGAGCATCAAGTAAAATTTAAGTGCCTGTTGATGGGGGAATATTCCTCTTCTGCTGGAGCCTCTCTTTCTCTCCCATTTGGTAATTGCAGGGTTTATGTCTGCGTCTACTTTGCTGGTTAGTTCTGCGGGGACAGGACTATGTCCAGCTTGATTCATGCTATATCTGTAACTCCTAGTCTCTGGCATAATAGATTCTAAAAATATGCTTAGCAAATGATATGTGGAACACTAGAAAGTGCTATTGGATGTGAGCAGTTTCTAAGAGATATTATTCTTGCACTTAGTAAGGTCACCGTACCAGGCCAGGGCAGGGGCAAGGATACACGAGAACACGACTTCAGTGGGAACATACTGTAACTTTACAACTGCAGGAAAAAACAAACCTGGAGGTCATGTCTCCTGATTTAGAAAATCGTCCCATTATACACAGTGTTAACCCCAAACCTCAGCGTCCAGTTTAGGGCAGAATTTAGGAACAGAAATTGAATGGGAGATTCAGTACATAAGAACCACACAATAAGGTCTGGCTAAATATTGTAAATTATTCTCAGAGCAAACTTTTCTATTAATCATAGCTGTTTTCTTGCCTATTAATTGATGGCCTAAAGGAAACAAGCCCAGGAAGGTTATATAGCATTGTATTTTTAGAAGTACTTAAGTGACCTCTAGCCACTCCACTCCTTGAGAGTTAGGGCCATGTCCAGGATGTTTTGTATCTTTGTCGGGCATATGATCTATGACTGCCTGCCTGGCCCAGTGTCTTTTAGGGAATTCTGCAGATCAAGTGTCAGGTTGTGGCAGGGCAATCATCAGCCAGGTTGAAACAACACTCAAAAATATTTCAGAGTTTGTTAAGGGAGTTTTTCATGGCACCTCACACCAAAGTTATTTTCCTTTGCCTCTTGGAGTTGTTTTCATAAAGGCAACCCCTCCGTTCCACACATGACCTCTGACAGTGGATGCCACGGCAGGTTAAGTGGTCTGTCTGTTAAGCCTTTCTAACTAAGCAATACATTTTCTTTTAAAGGAAAATCCTTGTATATCTTTGACGCTAGCCTCGTGAAGCCTTTTAATATCCCAAAGATTGATAATCTCAGATAAAATGTGAAGCGTGGTACAGATGAAGACGTGTACATGGAGTATCAAGACACACTGGGACTTTGAAGCTGTTGTGAGACTGTATAGAGTTTTGTAATTTTAACAAATGACATAAAGTTTTATCCTTGAAAATAAAACTCCCATTTCTTGTTTTTCTTTTTCAACTAGAAAAACAAAGACTATTTTTGCTTGGGGATTGGATTTATTTTAGGCCTATTTGTTGATTTTTGGATGTGTTACAAGCCCTTGTGGGGCAAAGGAAGGTCTGGAGTCAGGGAACCGAGGATCTAGTCCTTTTGGCACCACCCAGCACATACACTGGGGGCAAATCTCTCAGTTCCTTACCTAACAAGTGGGAGTGACAGCTCTACCTTACAGGTAGTTTCTAGCATGTGCTGGGAAACATTAGATTTTACATCTAGGTTTAGGTTGTTTTTAAACATACCTATCCGCAGAAAGAAATCTGGCTTAAGCCAGCAAACCAGAGTCTTGGTCCTTTGACCTTTTAGTTTTAAACAGCTAAACTTGAAAACAGAAATTTAGACCTGATGAATGAGTAAAGAAAAGGGAATGTAGGGTGGGGCCTGTGGCTCAGTGGGCAGGGCACCGGCCACATCTACTGAGGGTGGCAGGTTCAAATCTGGCCCTGGCCAAACTGCAACAACCAACAAAAATAGCCAGGCATTGTGCTGGGTGCCTGTAGTCCCAGCTACTCTAGAGGCTGAGGCAAGAGAATCACCTAAGCCCTGGAGTTGGGGTTGCTGTGAGCAGTGTGATGCCAAGGCACTCTACCAAGGGCAATAAAGTGGGACTCTGTCTCTACAAAAAAAAAAAAAAAAAAAAGGGAATATACATACATATGTATACACACACATACATATATGTGTATTTATGCACACAAACATACACACACACTCCATGGAGTACTACTCAGCCATACAAAGGAATGACATTATATCTTTTGTAGCAACTTGGAACTAGAGACCATTATCCTAAGGGAAGTATCTCAGAAATGGAAAAACAAATACTACATGTTCTCAGTTATAAGTGGTAACTAAATCAGAGATATATGGTCATAAAGTGGTGTACTGGGCATTGAAAATTAAGAAGGGAGTTCAAGGGGTGAGGAATTAAAATCTACCTTTTGGTACAATGTACATTATTCTGGTGACAGGTGCACTGAGAAACTTGACTTGAGCATGACACAGTTCATGCTTGTAACAAAGAGTAAAAGCAACTTAGAACTGAAAAGATTGGTGGGGGGAGATCACCCAGTCCAGCACCCTTGACATACACAGGACAAAACTGAGGTCAGAAATATGAAGGGCTTTGCCTAAGGCCATGTGGTGAGTAATCATTGGGCATTGAACGTAAACCAGGAGTCAGGGGTGCCTGGTCTCAGGCTTTTTCAGCTATATGGTCATGACTTTAGGTAAAGAGCTACATGGATTTGTTATGATATAATCATTTTTGTTTCCAGTATCAACCCACGTTGATATTCCGTATTTCAGAAAAATGTATTTAGAACAAAAGAAGAAAATGGCAACTATAACTATTTGGCCAGAGAGTTTTAGAGTTTGGATATAGCTCAGAAAACCGAAGCTCAGGGAGGTGGACACCAGCCTGGACTGACGCATGGACACATGGTGCCGGAACTCCCGATTATCCATCCTTCCACCCCTATCACAGCTGCCTCATTTTAATGGGAAAATAGAAATGTAGCTCTTTGAGGAAAGATCACATATAATATCACATGTGGTTTGAAACCTTCACAGTGGCAGGCACACAGCCCATTAGTTTCTCTAAATGCCTTCTAAATTGTATGAACCATAAAAAAACTTTTACTAGAATTTTCAGTATAGGGGGTAGATAGGATTTAAAGCTAACTGTACCTATGCAGTCAGCATCCTGACTCATACACAGAATATGGCCAGCATTCCAGAAGCCTCCTGAATACCACACTCACAGTCCACTTATCCTCCCTTCTAACAGCATAAATGAGCTTTTTCCTGTTTTTATACATTCCGTACAAATGGAATAACCTAGTAGGTACTCATTTGTGTCTGGCCCCTTTTGAAGCATATTCTGATGTTGGTTTGGGCACATAGGAAGTGTGATACTAAATTGGGAAGCCCTCAGTGAAGGCAAAATAAAAAAAAGTCTTCTGCACCTTGGCATTTCATTTTGCTACAAAGCTGGTATCAACATAGCAGCTGATTAGCAAGAGTACTTAGGTATAATTAGGTCAGAACTTGTCCTTGTTATCAAGACTTTTGTATCTAAAATGATTCACTACATTTTATACCAAATTATAATTTTCAGTTAGGCCAAAGGATGTAAATAATACAAAATCGAGGAGAGTAAGAAAGAAATCCTCTCCTGCTAATTTTTTAAGATAATTTTTTTTTTTTTTTGGTCATGGTATGTTCAGAAAAAAATAAATGATACATTTTCTAAATAAATAGAAACTCCTGAATAAAGATTCCAGATGACTCTGTTCTAGTTATCTTTGCATTTCTACTGTCTAACTAAATGTCTGGCACATAGTAGACATTTACTAAATGATGACCACTAGATTAAATGAATGATTAAGTAAGTAAAGTGAGACCAGGAAGACATTCCAACGGTACCATCAGAGTAAAGAGCGATCAATACGAGGAGCCTGAACAGTCTTTGCAGATGATGGAAGGACAGTTTGGGAAGCGGTTGCCCTGGGGATTTGGAATCGGGCAGTTGTAATCCTCTAGTTCTTGTGGTGGAAGAGACTGATGATGATCACTTTTTCTCTTCTTTTTGTAATGGAGGTCCTGAATAGTAACGAGTCGCCTGGCTATGTGGCTAGACACGATATTTTCCAGCATCCTTTGGCTCTATAATATTGTGTTCTTATCAGTGGGAACTGACCAGAAGTGATGTGGCATCTGCTGGATCTTACTTTTAAAAAATCATTTCTGCTGACTGGGAAATGATAACATTAGAATAATTAACGAGAGACCAGGAATGAGACATTTATTGGTAGCCCAGTCTCCCCACTCACCTCTGGACTGTTAGGTGAGAGAGAAACACATTTTTGTCTTACGAAGATGTTATGTTTTAGAGTAAGGGGATCCTTCTGCATCCTAATCAATAGAGAAACTTGTACCAGAAGTGGGGTGTTACCACACACAAAAAGCTAAATTTTGTGTCATTGAATAGTGACAGGCAGAGGGTGACATATGTAGAGTATTTTAGCTAGGAACATTTGTAACGTTTGATATTCTGTGCTGTATGATTTGCCAAAATAGATACCCACCCTGACTTATAACACAGGCCATGTGCCCACTGACCTTTAGCTCAAGAAGAAAAATACTCAGAATATAAGTATGTTTTTGCTAGTCCTCACTGCTAGTCCTCACTACTTTTAGCAATGAATTATAAGAGGAAAGGAAAGTCATGCAATTGTCAGCCAGTAAGCAGAGTCAGGAATACAGCTCTGAGAAGGGCAGTTTTTACCTATGGTTTGCAATCTGATGTGATTGGAAATTTGTTCACATCCCCAGACAGATTTGGTGATGAGTCTGATGACGGAGGTCTTTCTCATGCACTTTCTGTTAACTGTTCTCTTTGGCCAGACAATGGTCAGAGACCAGTCCATAAAAGAGGAGACTTGGCTTAAGAACTGTGACTAGTTACTTTGACTATTGTCACTTTCACATAGAAGCCAATAAATTATAATCCTACTTGAAGATGAGGATGAGTGTTATGTATTTAAAGGAAGAAGTGTGTGCCTGGACATTGGGAGGAGGTGTAGACAGGCAGGAGCTAATTATCTACCCTAGTGATCATTCTTCCTTTCTTTAGCTAACATAATGAACCCCTAACCCTACCAAGTTTTGGCAGGGGGCACGATTGCCTACCTAGTGACTATTAATATATTCCCTCAGCCTTCTTTATGACTAGGAGTTGCTATGTGACTCAGTTCTAGCCAGGAGTATGTGAATGGGAGTTTTGCAGGTGTTGGAAAATCACTGGATATTTACTCCCTTCCCCTTCCCACAACTGGTTGAGAAATAGCCAACAAATGGAGCTGCACATACTTGACAGTAGAGCCTCCTCACCTGGATAATGCCACCCACTTCTGGGCTGGTACCAGAAGAAAAATAAACTTCTGTCTTGTGTTGACCCCTCTATGTTTTGTGTGTCTTTTTTTTCAGCAACTTAACCTGTAGTCTGATGAACACGCAGGCTTTTGTACATCCTTGGGTTCAGTATCAGAGAAGAGAAACAACTTTAAATATTTTAAATGGAAAAGGATTTAATCAAGGCATCCAGCACTTACAACATCACTAGGAGGGTTGAGGAAGCTGGTTATAGAGAACCACTGCATTAGACCCACCTTCCTAATGCCTCGACCCTTTAATACAGTTCCTCATGTTGTGGTGACCCTCCCCCCCCCATAAAATTATTTTCGTTGCTACTTCATAACTGTAATTTTGCTACTGTTATGAATTGTAGTGTAAACATCTGATATGCAGGATGTATTTAGGCGGCCCCTGGGAAAGGGTCATTTAACCCCCAAAGGGGTCGCAACCCACAGGTTGAGAACTGCTGGTCTAATGTCATCTAAGAATGCCCACAACACCATACTACAACTGTATTTGAGACCAGTGATGGAGATTGGCCAGGATCCAGAACCTGCTGCTGCCAGCACAGCTCTGGGTGTCTACAGAACAGGCTCTGGAACGTGGCGCCAGGAATCTTAATCAGCTTGTCAGGAGAAACAGCCAAGAAAAGGATAGAAAGGTGGTCTCCACCTCACTTCTGTCCTGTCTATCTCCATGTCACCCTTGTGGGTATTGTAGGTCCACCCTTATAGGACCCCATTTCCTTCCAGAACCCCACTGCAAGGAGATCTGGGAAATGTTACATCTTTGCAACCTTCCAATGGGAATGAATGGAAATTGAGTGAATAAAAACCATAGTTCCAGCACTCAGTTGCCTCATCTCTAAAATGGAGACGGTATGTTACCCACCTCCAAGGGTTATTAGAAGAATGAGATGGGATTTAATCTATGTGAAGTACAAATATATGTTGGCACGTATTAAAAACTCACAGGATTACAGCGACTAAATGATGACATCGTTTAGGTACTTAAAATATCAGACCCGTTTGCCATATTCTAGCGTCTTTCACCAAAATCATTGCTTGGTTAGAAAGTGGTAAGTTTGATAAGCTTCTTTAATGTTAGGAATATAAAAGCAGCAGCTTTTCTATTATTATAAAAGCTACAACTGAAATAAATTTTCCTTAGTGAATACTCACAGAAGTGAGAACACTCATGGTTTGCTGATAGGGTAAGGGATAGGGCTGGAGAAGGGAGAAGAGGTCCTGTCACTGTACTGTCTTAGAGGGTCAGCATTCTATTTTGGAGGATTTTAATCTGGGCGAGGCATTACCGGACTTGTGTGTTTTGGGAAGCTCTTTCTGGTGGCACAGGTAGGGCAGCAGAAGGGGACTAGAGGGGGGATGTTCGTGGGCAGTTGCAATAATTTAGTTGCGTGCTGGCAGTGGCTTAGACCACCAGAATAGCTCTGGGAAGGGAGACAGTTTGGGAGGTGTCCTTAGCAGGACTTGGTGACTGCTATCTCAGAATCCTGTCATGGAAACTTTGAAGTAATAGAATAAATAAATTCTCGGTTAATATGTTCAAAATGCCTGTAGGTGCTTCTGGATACTTATTACCTGGTGTGGATTAAAAGCCTGATTATGAGTCATGTTATTGAATGAAGGGAAAGGAAGATGATGTCATCTTTTGTTGCTTTAGAACCACAGGGGAAGCAAATATTATATAAGGTTTTTTTAATGATCTGGGTTCAAAGTTATCCAACAGTTAGTTAATAGCTGAGTGTGGAAGGCTTTCAAAGCTAAATTATGCTGCATTTCACAGACCAGTGACCGAAATGTTGGTAAATAGCTCTTTGTTACACGACCAGATAGTTTAACGACTTAGACATTTTACTTATTAGGGCTGCCCTAACAAGATACCTCACACACAGAGGGCTCATGTCAAAGCATGAATGATGGTCTGGCTGCCTGTGCTGAGGATAATCTTACTTCATTGTTATTTCATTGATCTGTTCGGATCTTCAGTGAAGGACACCCACACTATGATGGTAGTATTCCTATGGTTTCTTTTAGAAAGAGTTGATTATAAATATCAAGTGTGGTATGCCTTGCTTGAAAATCAATGGTGCCTGAAGTAATTATAGGACATTGCAAAATTACAGGGATAGATATTCAGGTCAAGTGCAAAAGAGGCTGTTCATTTGTCCAGCATAGAGTTCCTGTCAGCTCTGTGCCCACATCACTGGTGGCGAATGTTGGTCTTGTCCGTATCATTACAGGTAAAAGGTCAGGCACATTCCAACTTCCTTTAGTATTTCCTGTGCAGTCTAAAAATACACTGGGAGAAAGTTGGCCGAGTTCAAAGGGTAGGAGGAATCTACTTCATTCGGAGAAGCAGAGGCTGGACTTTGTTCACTCCGTGTTTAACACTGGCTTAGTAGCAGAAATGAAATCCTTTAAACAACTCTAAAGTGTTTGATTTGATTAAAAGATAGTGATTAGATTTGGTGCCTATTAAGATGTTCCTGGTTCTTTTCCTTCCACTCTGATGATCTGAGTGAGTTTTCATCTTCCCAATCCTTTTTGTATCTAGTGAAAAGAATACCATTCTGAATAAGCCTGGTTCTCTGAAAAAATATCTTTTAACCTTACACTTTTTAGAAATTTAATTCCTAAAGATGTCACGTGTCTGTGAGTTTTGCTCATAATTTAGCAAATTTAATTTACTTAATATATATTTCTTGAATGCCTAGTATATGTGTCATGCTTCTGAGCAGTCGAAATTTTTCAAGCACATGCTTTCCTGAGGACAGATTGTCTTGAATCTTCCCGATCTTCCTGTTACAGGTGGGGAAATTGACAGCTGTCCAAGCAGGAGAAATGAGGGGGTCACCTGACCTGTTCCCGGGAGGAGCCAGGTGAGTTGTTTCCCAACCTACCCTCCTCATTAGTCACTTACATGTCACATGTAATTACATGACTCAGCTTAATAAAAAATAGCTGTAACACACAAAATGTTATTTTAAATAGGTATTCTTAAACAATCTGATAGTATTCTTATGCTTTACCAAGTTCTTAAAAAGATACAAGTTTAGATTAGATTTTCTAAAAGAATACACAAAGAAACAGGAGCTAGATTGAAAAATAGAGCAAGCTAATTTCTAATAGCTTTTCAACTTTTTGTTTATTAATAACTAACTTTGATTGTAGCCAAAAGGCCGGGAAGTGATACCAACAGCTTACTAAAATTCTTAAGGAATCTACCTCCAGCTTTTAAGTCACAGAAAGAAGATAAAAGGAAAAAAAAAAGTAGGAAAATTTAGAAGTCTGATACAGAGTTGCTTACAGTGTGATCAAAGGCAATCAACTTTTCTTTTCTTTTCTTTTTTTTTTTTTGAGACAGAGCCTCAAGCTATCCCCCTGGGTAGAGTGCTGTGGCATCACAGTTCACAGCAACCTTCAACTCCTGGGCTCAAGTGAGTCTCCTGCCTCTGCCTCCCAAGTAGCTGGGACCACAGGCACCCACCAAAACGCCCGGCCATTTTTGTGGTTGCAGCCGTCATTGTTGTTTGGCAGGCCCGGGCTGGATTCTAACCCGCCACCTTAGGTGTATGTGGCTGGCACCCTAGCCACTTGAGCCACAGGCGCCGAGCCAACTTTTCTTTTCTTAAGCTTGATAGTCACAACCAAAATCCTTAAATGTCAATTTTCTAGTTCAATCCCCCCCAGATTTATACTATATTTTTCCTTTCAATTGCAAAGACGTTCATGTCCATTTTCATAATTAAAAAACCCCACTTGTCATAATATAAGGTATATAGAATAGAAAACACCAGATTACCACCTCCACCCCTCCTTCTACCAATCCCACCTGGGAAGCAGTCCCTGTTCATAGTTTGGTGGGTACTTTCCAGATGCTTTTCTCTGAGTTTGCCAGTAATTCTCTTTCTAAAATGCTATTGTCTTTTGAGAAGAGAATATTGCAACCTAGTTTAGTGAGAAAGACCCGGAAGATGGAAGAAAAAGTAGAAGGTAAAAGTAAATTCATATTGGACTAAATAAAATCTCCTCATAGCACTTTTGTTTCCAGGATTAGATTTAGACTTTTCTTGTAGTCTGCGTTGGACTGAATTCTGTCTATCTAAAGTTCATATATTGAAGCCCTAAGCCTTAATGAAACTTTATTCAGAGATAGGGCCTATAAAGTATTAATTAAGGTTAAATAAGGTCTCAAGGGTGGGGCCTGATCAGCTAGGATTCATATCCTTATAAGGAGAGACACGAGCGTGCCGCATGCGGCTCTCTGTGCCTGTACTGGGAAGAGGTCGTGTGAGCGTCCAGTGTGAAGTGGCTGCTGCCTACAGGCGCGTCACTGGGAAACCATCAGGCTGGGGCCCTGACCTCTCAGACTTCTACCTCCAGAAAACAAATGTCTTTTGTTTAGGCCATCAAGTCCGTGGTAGGTTTTGTTATGAGCTGACTACTACTGTTTCTCCTTGGTGGCAGGGCATGTGGAGAGAGCTTCTGTGAGCCCTGACTTTTCTCCACCAGAAAGGGTAGGAAGGTGACACACACCAGCTGAGTGCCGTTCAGACACGTAGACCACACAGTGTGTGAAAGGAGGAAGAAGAAGACTCGTCCCAGAGGGACAACACCAAGATGGTGGGGCAAAGGCAGGAGAAATTGACACTGACCGGAAACAAGCATCTCAGGTTGGCGGACTACTACCAAGATGACCAGAATCCTCTCTTTTCTACTTGTCATGACAGAGCCAGTGCATCTTTCCAGAACCAAATGACCCTAGTCAACTCTAATAATATTTTCATATGTTGAAAAAAAAAATCTCTGAACCCAAGTCCTCTGCTTGATCAGTTCCCAGAGGACTGTTCTCTATTGGAAAGGAGACCAGAAGTCCCCCACGCCAAGGAAGGGAAGAGTTTTTATGGCATTCCTGCCCCAGCCAAGGATGCAGTGGGGCAGATGGGATGAGGCACATCCAGGCAGTGTCACTGAAACCAAAAGAATGGGACAGCCTTATAGTTTCAATTATTCTTTTGATATTTTCTTGTTTAAAAAAGATCTAAAGTGGAGTGTGGTGTCTTACACCTGTAATCCCAGACTCTGGGAGGCTGAGGTAGAAGAATTGCTTGAGGCCAGGAGTTTGAGATGAGCCTGGGGAGTGTAGTGAGACCTAGTCTCTACAAAAACCAAACCAAAACAGAACATCAGCTGGCTGTGGTGCCAACCACCTGTAGTCCCTTGGGAGGCTAAGATGGGAGGATTCTTGGAGCTTGGGAGTGCCAGGCTGCAGTGAGCTATTACCTAGCACCATTGTACTCTATCCCTCCAGCCTGTGACAGATTAAGACCTTGTTGCTAAAACTTCAAACCTGACCTGATCAAACCAAACCAAACCCCCTCCCCCAAATCCCAAAGATTTAAAAAGGTATTTCCATAAACAATGAAAATTTCATGCCCCTCCCCCTTTAAAAAGTATCAACACAGAATGATGTCTTGGTTGGTTATATGGGAACCCCAACTGATTTCCAGGCTAGACCAGTCTGTTTCTATGTTATTTTTAAAAAGAAAAAATATTTTTATGAAGTTTATAAGGAAATTAGTATACTTACTTCCGAAAAATATTAACTTTTATTCAATAATCTTTTAGATTTTATTCCATCTCTTTTTCTGTATAAGTTCAACTCTTGTTTTTCATTAATCTGAAAAAATATTTTTCTATTTTTTTGCTTATTAAATTGAGTTTTATCTGTTTTAGAATATTAATGTTTTCTCGTGTTTATTTCCGTTTTTGTTGATGTTATTTCATTGACTTTTATTTTTCACTTTGAATAGTTTTTTTGTTATTTCCCTCACATGAAATTTAATGATGTTTAATGTAATTCCTGTTTCAATTTATTCCTAATAAGATAGAAACTATAGTTCTAAAAAACCCTAACAAACAAAATATATTGTTTAGATAATGTTTTAACGCTTCTAAGTGGCTTTCTATCTGTCTTCTCATTCCATCCTCAGTTGAACCCCTGGGGATGGAGTTGGTAATTACTATTTATCTCCACTTGTCAGACGAAGGAACCAAGAGCCCAACAATTTAATTGAATAACATGTTTAAGATTTAATAGTTTATAAGCAACAAAGTAGATCTTATGACAAATTTTAAAACTAAAGTACTTTAGTAATAATGTAAACAGTCTACCTTGAGAAGACTGGCCAAAATGATCACAGAGACAGTTTTGATCTGACCTGTACCCTGGACATGGTCACCATGGCTCCTGGATGTGGGGAGGTCACTGAGTGTAGATGTGTGGCTCTGAGGGATATGGCCTTGGGTTCCAAACTTGTTTAAAGATTTGACTTCACAATGCTAATATGATTTATGTTTGTTTCAAAGCTTGAGTCCGGGGCTTTCCTGACAACTCTGAAGACCAAAGACTCCTCTGTGGAGAGCCATCTAGAACATGTGACAGCACTAAGGTGCTGAGGAAAGATGGATGTGTGTACTCTGTATTGATTTTTTATGGATTCCAGGGTGTGTAATCTGCCATCCTTTTTTGTTCCTTGGCTCTTTTGCTGAATTCTTAATTAAATTTGTAACATACATTAACAGCAGTGGAAAAAATGAACTGTCTAAGATAGTTATTATACACTGGTTCATGTTGCCAGGGTAGGCAGCACAATCCATTTTCCTGCCACCTCAAAGATGGGAAGTGCGATGTTCTGTACGTTCTTGTGCCTGCTTATTAATCCGGATGGACACAAAGTAAAACAAGTTGTGGGTGAGGTGGTAAACCACATCTCAACTTCCCATCCAAAGTGATTCACTCAGAGCCTTCTTCCCAATGCATTGGTCCGATAGGCAAACGAATCACATTTTAGCCTCATGAAGATTTTCATTCATCAGTAAAATGTTTATTAATGTTTTGTCAAATGTTCCAAATCACAAACTACCTTTGTTATTTTTTGTCACAATTCAAATAGAACACCATATAATACATTACGTTTCTCTACTTCATCCAATTTCTGTGAAAAATTCACAAAATATTAAACAAACGAAACCAAGCATGAAAACCTCTATCAGATTCCACGTGGTATTTATTTGGATTTGGGTATGATCTTTTGTAGGACTCTGCCTATTTTGGAGGAAGCCATCATTTCCCCTTTCTATGCATGCAATCCCCCATTTCAGAGTCTTTTGTCTGTGAATTGAGAGAATTAAATGGGGTCATGGAAGACTCTAGGTCTTGGTTTTCTGGCTCCTTTGTAGCTTCCATCTCTGACATTCTTACTCCCAAAAATGGCAAAGACTCACTAAGACTCACCAAAGGATCAGAGGGGAAAGATTGCAATTTCTCCTTTTTTGAAGCCAGGGAGAAAGGCAACAGCTATTGAGTGCCCACCAAGCATTGTGCTCACCCTGGAGACACAGAGGCAGATAATCAGGACGGGACAGAATCGATTACTGTTTAGAGGAGGTTATCTGGATGATGGCAAGGAAGACAGCGTGAGGGCAGAAGATTTGCACATACTTGATATGTTCGGTTCGATTGAAAAACAATGCATTTTCAGCATCCCAAATCTAGAGTAAGGGACCAGGCAGCTCCTGCTTTATTAAGATCTTTGGTAGAATTTTTTTTAAAAACTAATATGTATACATACATATTTGTGTGTTCATTATTTATTTATTTATTTCAGATTAGTATGAGGGAACAAAGGATTAGGTTATAACATTTGTGTTTGTAAGGTAAAAATCTTTGGTAGAATGTTAACGTGGCAGGGGGGCGGTGGTCAGGGGGTGGGGAGCAGCAGAGGGGAAGCCATGCAGAAAAGGAAAAGAGAAAATCATGCCCCAAAGTATGTATGCAATTGTAGTTTACATTTTAATAAACGCAGAGCAGGTATGTTTAAAAACAATTAATGATTATTAGAATTGGAAGTGACCTTAGGAGTCATTGGACTTAGGGGTGCTCTAGTGTACCTCAGACCTGTTGGGAATTAGTACAATAAATATATAAATGCACAGATCCTGAACTGAAGGCCAAGACACCTGAACCCCCAGGTGACTCCAAAATACACTGAAGTCTGAGAACCACTTGTTTGTCTAGTTTTCTTGTTTTGTAGAGGAGGAAACTGGCACACAGAAGGGTTAACATACTCATCCAAGGTCGTATCAATTCCCTTTCCAGTTTAATCTTTACTGGCTGTACGCCCAGCCAGGAGAAAAAAATGCATCCATTTTGGGAAGTGTCCAGAGATATTTTCTTTTATGATAGAAAGGAAAGCAAATGTATGAACAAATTAGGAAAATAATTACTTTATACATATATTTGTGAGTATAGTTTAGCATGGTCTTCTATTGCTATAAAATTCTGTGATAGATTAAAATATGTATTTTCTACTTTTTTATTTTTGGCTACAATTTTTAAAAGATATTTGTTTCATGAGATATCTATACCAGGGAGTACAGGGCTTTAGGAACAGTAAACTGAACTTCACCATAGGTAGGCCAGGCTTATTTTTTAGATGAGAAAACAGGGAGATCCTATCTAACAAAATAAGATAAATTGTTAGAGTTACAATGGAAACAGAACATTCCTGACACACAAGTTAGTACTGGGCCCCCAACCTCATTTTTCACACAAGATCTAAAGTCTAAGGTACACTATTTTATCAATGTGAGTCTGGATGTGAGTTCATCAACCTACCTGTATCATGTTCTTTCCTTTCTGGCAATGATTAACACGAGTGTTTAATGTACATTCTAAAGTATGTTCTTTAAACTCTTTTATCAAACAGAACTTCCCTTTTTTGTAATGAGTCAGCTCTCTGGGTGTTTGTAGCCCATGGAATTTCTTCCCCAGTGATGGAGATATGGAGCCCAGCTGCCAGGGTAAATAGCCACTTCCTAATGCAACTGCTCAAAAATGCTGGAGGAAAAAAAATGGTAAGAAAAGATATTGCTTCTTTGTCTTGTAAACAGGCAAGTGTGTTTAACGACAGTGCACCAGCCCTTCGCATCATTCATCAACTGGAGCAACTGTGGCTGGATTTCCCTGTTAGGTTTACTTGGGAAGCACATTAATCCTTCTTTCTAGGTAACGTGCCAGATTTCTTTGATGACAAACAGTCCGCGAGGGGCCTAAATGCGGTCTTGGGAGAGAGGTTTCAGTGTGACTCAGATTAACTTAGAGGCCATTTTGGCCTTCTTTAGTGGGGCCAGAGGAAATGCTCTTCCAGTTTGACTTGGGACAATTTAGGGATTTTTTTTTTCTTTGGTGGTTTTAATTTTTCTCATGATTATCAGTACAAATTATTTAAAAAGATAACATTTAATTAGGACTGGAGCTAAGCCAGAATCATGTAATCACAGCCTGCAAGGAATCTCCAAGGCTTATACGTACTTGAATTGTTCTCACCAGGAGCAGGGGTGCTGAGGCCATTGTGCCTGTGCGTGTTCTGTGCCCAGAGGAATATTAAATTCTAATTCTCAGCCAGAATTCATATTTAGAGAAAAACTTTTAGAGGTGATCTCAACTAATTGCTGATCAGCTTCCTTCCATGTATCTGAGTTGGTGGTATCCTCATTAAGTTTGCTGGATATTGATATTTTTAATATGTTAACATCTATTAAAAATTCAAAATGTACACATTGAGTATATTTAATGGTCTATACCCTTTCTTCTTTTGTTTTTCAGCCATTTGCTTTCTTTCCCAATCACTATTATGAGTTTCACGTGTACTATAGAATCTCCATAGTTGACTACCTCCCTGCATTGACCACCTCCTTAAATTTACCTAATTTTCGTAGACTGGCCATGCACCACATGTGTGTATCAGTACAGTAGGCCTAATTCCTAATATTGATCACCTCTGTGTGTGGACCAGTTTGTTACAGTTCCTTGGGTGGTCAACGTACAGAGGTTCCACTGTATATTTCTAGGGATATGTTGCATATTTATTATATAAACATATGCATATATACACATGTATAATATGTGCATATATATTCATGTATTTTTTGTAGAGATGACAGCATACTGTATATGCTATTCTGAACCACCACACTTCCCCCTTAGCTATATTTTGAAGATTATCTCATTTTAATACATAATAACATTGTCTCAATCTTCCTAACTGTGAGCCATTTAGGTTGTTTTGATTTTTGGCTATTACAAAGATGTATTTGCCCCATGGGAATATATTCATGAGATAAATATGCAGGAATCAGTTTCTGGTCCCAGCAACATGCGTACTTGTTTTAGTGATTATGGTAATATTGCAAGGGTTATGCTTACTTGTATTCCCATCAGCAATTTAAGAATATTTAAATGCCTGTTTCTACAAATACTTGCCAACATAATGTTCTTAAATATTTTGATCTTTGTCAATCTGACTGTTAAATTATAGTTTCACATTTTAGCTTACATTTACATCTTTTTAAAAATTATGAATAGAATATACCTCTTTGTACATTGAAATCATTGTTTATCTTTTATTATGGATTCTCTCTTATTCTTTGCCCTTTGCCACTTTTCTTCTTATTGATTTTTAAGAGCTCTTTATTTAGTGAGGAAATAAGACATTAGATAGCTATGTAAAAATACAATTTTTTTTAATCTTGCCTGCGGTGTTTTGAGATATACTGAAACTTTTAATTTTTATGTAGTTGAAGCCATTCAATCTTTGCTTTTATAGCTTCTGAGTTTTATAGAAAAGTTTAGAAAGGCTTTTTCTACTTCTTCAAGATTATTAAAAAATTCTCCCATAGTTTTTTTCTTCTTGGTTCTTTAATGGTTTTTTTGTTTTCTTTTAAATCTTGATATATCTGTATTTTTGGGGGATGCATGGCATGAGACAGAGAGATGACTTTCCCTCTAGCTGGCTGTGGGGGACTTCCACACTCTTGAGCTCTCCGTTTGGTCAGCCCTGATTCAGGCAGGTATGGTTGTGGAGCAGAGGAAGATGTGATGCTGCCTTGCAGAGTTAGGCTGGGCACTGGAGGGCACCAGGTGGCAATTCCACTGCCAGTGTGTTTGCAAAAAAGGCACTGGGGGCTCTGTGGAGGAGATGTGAGAAGCCTTATGGAAAGAGGAGGACATTGACTCACTGGAAGGGAGTGGGGGTGAGAGGCTGTGAGGGTGGTGGAGAACAGTGGAGCCTTACAGGAAAAGGAAAACAGCAAGAACTTGTTAGCACTGGGAATGGAATTCATTCTAATATTTTGTACCACTGTTACGTCACTACACAGTGATGGAGGGCGCTTGAAAATTTTGATATAGGTGTGTGACACCTGTAGCTCAGTGGGTAGGGTGCTGGCCACATACACCCAGGCTGGCGGGTTCGAACCTGGCCCAGGCCAGCTAAACGACAATGACAATTGCAACAAAAAAAAAACCCCAGGCATTGTGGTGGGCTCCTGTAGTCCCAGCTACTTGGGAGATTGAGGTAAGAGAATTGCTTAAGTCCAAGAGTTTAGGGTTGCTGTGAGCTGTGACGCCACAGCACTCTACTGAGGGGGGCCTTGGTGAGAGTATGTCTCAAAAAAAAAAATTTTTTTTTTTGATGTGGGACAACTCCGAACAGGTTTTTGAGCGCTTATGATTATCCAACTTCTAATAAACCTTGTAATATGAACACCATCATATGCACCTATCATGCAATGTTGGGGATAGTGAATGCATAAGGCTCAAAGGAGTGGTAAAAAGGGTACAACTGTGGTTTAGCTTTTATGCACTCGAGGGTCTGAACAGTCCTACAAAAATAGCTATGTTTATTACATTTTTTCTTTTCCTCTCTGCTGGATGTTTGTTTCTTTGAGGTTTTAAATGTTCACGGGAGGGAAGAGGTCAGGTTTTTATTACAAAAGGCCTGATGTGTTAAAGAGCTTGATTAGAGTAAGATTTTCCAGTTATTTCCAGGATGTAGCTGACTGGTGTCACTAAAGTTCATGGGCTCCATCTTCAACTGGACTCCCTGTACGGTCCCTTAATCCTGTGTCCCTGGCAGCTGTCCCTTCCACTCTTTCCTGATGGGGGTGGGATGGGGGA